>PVKC010033003.1:0-14092 GCA_004027635.1 Crocidura indochinensis
GATGGTATCTCATCATTGTTTTGATTTGCATCTGCCTGATGATTAGTGATGAGGAGCATCTTTTCATGTGCCTTTTGGCCATTTGTATTTCTTTTTTATCAAAGTGTCTATTCATTTCTTCTCCCCATTTTTTGATGGGATTAGATGTTGTTTTCTTGTAAACTTCTGTCAGTGCCCTGTATATTTTGGATATTAGCCCCTTATCTGATGGGTGTTGGGTGAATAGCTTCTCCCACAGAGTGGGTGGCTCTTGTATCCTGGGCACTATTTCTTTGGAGGTGCAGAAGCTTCTCAGCTTAATGTATTCCCATCTGTTGATCTCTGCTTCCACTTGTTTGGAAAGTACAGTCTCCTCCTTGAAGATGCCTTTACTCTCAATGTCATGAAGTGCTTTACCGACATGTTGCTCTACATGCCTTATGGTATCAGGTCTAATATCAAGGTCTTTAATCCATTTTGATTTTACCTTCGTATATGATGTTAACTGGGGGTCTATGTTCGCTTTTTTGCAAGTGCCTAACCAGTTCTGCCAGCACCACTTGTTCAAGAGGTTTTCCCTGCTCCACTTAGGATTTCTTGCTCCTTTTATCAAAAATTAGATTGTTATATGTCTGGGGAACATTGTCTGAGAACTCAAGCCTATTCCACTCATCTGAGGGTCTATCTTTATTCCAATACCATGCTGTTTTGATAAATATTGCTTTGTAGTACAGTTTAAAGTTGGGGAAAGTAATGCCTCCCATTTTCTTTTTCCCTAGGAGTGCTTTAGCTATGCTAGGGTGTTTATTGTTCCAGATGAATTTCATAAGTGTTTGATCCACTTCTTTGAAGAATGTCATGTGTATCTTTATAGGGATCGCATTAAATCTGTATAATACTTTGGGGATATTGCCATTTTAATTATGTTAATCCTGCCAATCCATGAGCAGGGTATGTGTTTTCATTTCCGTGTGTCCTCTCTTATTTCTTGGAGCAAGGTTTTATAGTTTTCTTTGTATAGGTCCTTCACATCTTTGGTGACGCTCAGGGGTTACTCCTGACTCTGTGCCCAGAAATCACTCCTGGCTTGGGGGACCATATGGGACGCTGGGGATCTAACTGCAGATCGTTCTGGGTCAGCCACGTGCAAGGCAATGACCCTACCACTGCGCTATTCCTCTGGCCTCATATGATTCTTTAAGAACCACCAGATCTGATCTCTGAGCACAGAGTCACAGAAGCCTTGAGCACCACTTGGTGTGACTGCAATTTGTCCTTGTCCACCAAGTGACAAAAGTTTGTAAATTAGAATGAAAATACATTCAAACTGGCTTTTCTTCCAAAAATATATATTTGATCCATCTAAATAAAACCCCAATAACATGTTCAAAGAAAATACAATGGAAAATACTATATTTATATGGACTCAAAAATGACTTTTATAACTACAGCCATTCTGAGGAAGAAGAAAAGTAGAGTCTAAAACAATAATTATGAGGCCAGAGAGAACATGGAGATAGGGCGTTTGCCTTGCATAGAGAAGGATGGTGGTTCTAATACCAGCATCCTGAATGGTCCCCCATGCCTGTCAGGGGCGATTTTTGAATATAGATCCAGGAGTAATCAGGTCTGACTCAGAAAACCAAGAATAAATAAATAAATAACTGTACCTCTATTACTTTATGACAATGAAGCTAAGAACAAACCATGATGAAGAGTCATTTTAATAAACAATACCGAGAAATCTAGGTGGTCACACACACAAAGAATGAAACACAACTATACCATAATTCCATATACAAAAATAAATTCAAAATGAATTAACAACTTAGTTGTGATACTTGAAATAATAAAGTGTATAGAAGACAACATAGGCAAAAATGCTCCATGGTTTTAGAATAGTTGAGAACAATTGAGAACTATATCAAATTGCTAAGCTTTTTTTGGGAATGAACCCTTATATGCCGCTGGTAGTAATGTCAATCAGTTTTGGAAAAGTACTATGGACACTCCTCAAAAAGCTAAGAACTGTATTTTTATAACCCAACAGTTACACATCTGAGCCCCCAAATTATAATCAGAAAAATAATTGCAATTGTATGTTCATTGCAACATCATTTGCAATAGCTAAAATCTGGAAGCAACTCAAGTACCAAAGAACAGAAGACCAAAACAAACAAACAAAGAAACAAACAAAATAGGGGTATATATAACAGTGAAATACACTTACTTGCAAGAAAAGACAAAATCATGCAATGTATAGTCACATGAATGAAAATGGAGAGCAGCGTGCTATTTAAAGGTAGTCAGAAGGAGAGGGATAGTGGCCCAGGAAATAGCATGGAGGTAATAGGGGCCTGGGCAATAGCATGCAAAAGGTCATTGGTTGAATCCCGGTGCCCCATATGATCCCCGTACCTGCCAGGAACGATTTCTGAGCATGGAGACAGGAGTAACCTCTGAGCACTGCCGGGTGTGACCCAAAAACAAAAAAAACAAAAAAAAAAAGAAGGAGACGTATAGAAACAGAGAGATCACCTTTATATGTAGGATAGAAAGAAATAAGTGAAAAAATGTCTAAAACTAGAACCTACAAAAAATAAATAAATAACATAAATAAATAAAAATAGAACCTACAAACTCAGACTTCAAAAATGAGTTAGTTGATTATGGATAGGGGATGATGAGGGTGGGGATAAGTTACAAAAGGAACTGGAGACAATGGTGGATAGTGTGGGGCAGGATTTTGAATGCATAAAACGTTAACAGTAACTGCATTGTGTACCACAATGACTAAAATAAAATTTAAGGTTGCATCTTCAAGCCGTTTTTCGCCCCTGAATGTGTATCACTTATTTGTCTCTGTTTCTATGCTTGCCTTTTCCACTCTAGAAAAACTTACATTTTCTCTTGAACACCTTGACCCTTTTTCTCTCTTCTCACATTTTTCTAAACAAGTTTCATTAAATAAAAACTACCCTACTTCACTAAAAATCTAATAATATTAACAAATAAAAAGGCTTTCATTTTACATACACATATGCACACATATAGGTACATTATACATATGGTAAAGAACAAATGTCAAAGGAATATAAGGAACTCATACAACTTAATAACAACAACCTAACTTAAAAGTAGGTAGAGAATATTCGGTTTCTAGATAGGGGTTCCTCCTCAATTTACTTACTTCTATTTTATTATTATTATTTTTAATTTTTTTCTTCCTTTTCTTTTTCTTATCAACCATAGAACTTGAATCATCCTGTTCTGTAATATAAATTGAGAAAAAAAAGTGGATGGTACCAGGGGTAAGCAGTCTCACAAACATCGAGAAGAATTAAAAAATGACCAGACCTAAACACTCAATCCAAAGTTAACAACAATGGAATCAAGAGACCCAAATTACAAAAAGCTAGGCACAAAAGGGGTCTGTTACACCAGCAGTCCAGCTGACGAAGGGTGGAGGTAGGGGTGCATGCTAAGAATGGGGTGGTGGGTGGTCAGCACAGCTGACCTAATTCACTGGCACTGTATACCTTAAACATAACAGTGAAAGACTTGTCATTCACATTGGCCTCAATAAAAGCTATTAAAAAATAGAAACCTAGATAGAGAGTCATCATGTTCAAACCAGCCCAGCTCCATTGATTAATTCTTTTTTCCAATGGGATATAAAAGAAGCCATGAAAGATTATAGGTACACCAACCCACACAGCACAAAACTGGCCAACTTGGGAGAAGAGAGTGGGCCAACCCCTCATCCTGACAAAGCCACTCCTGTTGCCTCCATCACCCACAATCACTGTTTTCCTGATGCCTCTGTCTCATTACTGACCCGCTACAATCTCCTTCGGGAGCGTGGATCTGACCACTCTTCAGATATATTGGTACTTGCACTGATATCACCAGGGCTTCTTGGAGTGAGTGGGGCACCCTCCCCCCATATCTTGCTTCTTCCAGGAAGCTTGGCAGCTCCTAAAGGTCATGGTATCAGTAATAGTGCTTTGATCTCTGGACAACTTCATTTATTTAATTTTGTCATCCCTATACAAACACACTAATATTTTAAAAATTGTCCATTCTGCTGAATGGACAGTCAACAGCAAGAGCTTACTAAACCGTCTGTCACTGTATTAATGACTTCACTAGCGATACAATCATTTTCACAAATGTGCTTGCTACTGTACTTTTCTTTCTTCCTCTCATTTTTTAACTTTTCTCTCTTCCTTTTTATTTTTTATTATTTCTTTTTCCCCTCAATAACTTTGCTTTCACTTATCTGGAAACAAATGTATTATGATCAACTATGCCAACTTGTGATGCATTTTGTAAATAATCATAAAAGGAAGAAAAAAATCTAGGTAGAAGCTTTGAATAAAAATTTCTCCAAATAAGACAGGTGATGATAGAAGAGATACATTAGGGAAGGTTGTTTTACCTTCTTTACTACCTATCACTCTAGCCCTGGTTTTGATTTTCTCCCAGTCCAGCAATCAGTCCCATCAATCAAGAAAAATCTTGTGGAAGAAGGCATTTCTTCTTTCATACTTGAATTTCTGAACTGAGATTTCTGACATGCTACCTCTGAAATTAACTAACAATTGTGCTCATTCACAATTTTGTCTCTCTTGGGGCCACACCTGAAAGTAATCAGGGCTTGATATCTTCACTCTACCTTATGTACTATTGCTCTGGCCCCATCATTGAATTTTGTTCTTATACCTACCCTCTACTCCATGCCAGAATCTCTGAAAATAGCCAAGATACAGGCTCCAGAGTGATAACACAGCAGTAGGGTGTATGCCTTGCATGTGGCTGATCCAAGACGGTCCTGGGTTCAATCCCAGGCAACCCATATGGCCCCCAAGCCAGGAATGATTTCTGAGCACACAACCAGGAGTAACCCCTGAGTGTCACCAGGTGTGCCCACCCAAAAAACCCCCAAAATAACTAACTAAGATACAAAAGCAGTTAATAAATATACTCTGATATCTTACTAAATAAATTTACCTCATGGTAGAAGAGAAATGGGTACAAAGCTTTTTCTAAAGATTTATAACTTCAGAGAAGGAAAAAAACCCCATATATCTTTTGTGGAACTGCTGAATATGACTTCAATAAAGAGTAATTATGTGGGGAGGGTACAAAATTATGAGGAAGTGGAGTGGCTATGAGGCTTCAGAACAACGACTTTGAAACCTCATATGCCAACTGCGCTTAGATATCAATGCAAGGATGCGTGCTGTTGAGGTATGTGCAGAGCAATAGAATTATCCTAGTCTTTAGGGCTATTTTGCATGTTTCTACCCAATATGAAGTTTTATTTATTGTTATTTGGGGAAGGCACACAGAAGATGCTCAGGGTTTACTTCTGGCTATGAAGTAATCATAGCCAGGATCATATGAAGAATCACTCCTGGTGGTGCTTGGGGGACCATTTGAGATGCCAAGGATTGATCCCACATCAGCCACATGCAGGGTAAATGTCCCACTGGACTATTGCTCCAGTCCCTTCAACTGAAATTTTGACTAGACCTTGGAGTGAAAAATGCAACTAGAGAGCACAAAAGAGAGAAACTAATTCTCCCAAGACACACTTTTGAACAGTAAACAGATGATAGACTTCCCTGAGGTTTTGAAGATTAACACCAACAAAGCAATGAGGACACGTCGAAAGAAGGGAAGAGCAGACAGATGCTCTCTCAATCACCGCTATTCTTTATGAAAATTTTGTTTGCTTCAGTTTGAAATAGAAATAGAAGTTTTCCAGGTGGGAAGTGGGCAACGAAACATGCAAAATTTAAAAAAAAAATCCAGGCTTTGTGGAGCTAAAAAGAAAGGATGATGGAGAGAAGGCTTGGGAGCAAGCATTCATTTAGGGTAGTTAATTCATTAAATTACTCGGTATATCTATAGACCAGGATGAGATTTGTTAGTTCCACAACACTCAGAGACACGGGATACGCTCAAAGACAGCTCAAGACATGCACATACAATGATCATGATCTTCAGCATCATGGGCCCTGAGGTCAGGTTCAATGTATTCATAATATAGGAATTGCTCATTCACTTTAATCAACTGAGAGATGCAAAGTCAGAAACTATTGGGAATGTGGGTTAATTGCAGACATGCATACATGTAGAGTTCTATGATAACAGAATTTTCTGTCCAAGGAGGACAAGGGACAGGCTACAAATTGCAAGGCCACTCCTTTTCGCACCCCTCAACTTTCTTGTTTAACTGTTATATTATAACCTTACATTCAGCCAACACCAGATGATGATAAGTTAGTGTTTATGTCCATACATATAGACTTCTGGCCAGTAGACTAAATACCTCTATTTCAATGCCTGTATTTCACATAGGCATGGGATAAATGTGTATCTCACATTTATCCAACACAGTGGACTGGAGTGAAACAAATTTTGGGTGTTGAAATACAATAATACAATGAAAAAAAATCACACTTGTATGCCAAAAAGCCTGAGTAGGCTTACTTCAGTGCCAAAGTAAATATAATGAATCAGAGCCTGACATAAAATCAGAGGCAATTTTATTTAAGTTTATTAAAAATAACCTAGGTTCAACATAGCTTGCCAATTTGTTACTTGACAACCATAAGCTATATAAGTTTGGGGTGAATAGTTTGTGCTCCGTCACACAGGCAGGATCTGACTGAATAGTTGTGGTTTTCTTTTCCATCCCATGGTAGAATTAAATGCCAATGCTTGTGTTCAAGTTCTTAGTTGTAAATAGAAGAGTTTGTAATCAAAGAAAGGAAAGTAAGGGGATAATTTGTCTAGGAAAAGTAATGTCTTATAAATGCATCTGCAAACTACCCATTGATAAATAAAATAAACTTGTGTCTATTTAGTATCAATGGTATTTTAAACTATTACTAAAATAAATGACTAGAATAAAACTTAAAAATGACTTGCCATATATAAGATACTGCTACAAACCCCCAATCACTCAATTATCTGACATGTTATAATAAGCCATAGGACAGTTCTTTTTTCTTTTTTTAAGTTTATCTTTGGTCACACTCAATAGCGTTTAAGTCTTACTCTTGGATTTGTGCTAAGAATTTGTTCTAGAAATGCTTGGGAAACCATATGAGATGCTGAGATACTAAAGATTGAGCCATGGTAAGCTACATACAAGAATCTCTTTTTATTTTGATTATATTTTAATTAACAACATTTTTTTTCTTTTTTGCTTTTTTGAGCCACCACCCAGTGACACTCAGGGGTTACTCCTGACTATGCTCAGAAATAGCTCCTGGCTTGGGGGACCATATGGGATGCTGGGGGATCCAACTGCGGTCCATTATATGCTAGTGCATGCAAGGCAGACGCTTTACTATGTGCTCCACCGCCCCAACCCCTAAATAACAAAATTTTACATGAGTTGCTATAAGAGGTTACAAAGTTGTTCATGACTGACTTTCAGTAATACAATGTTCTAACAACTATCCCTTCATAGTGCCCCTTTTCCACCACCAATGTCCTGTGTCCTTTCCACAAAACAAGCAAGCATCTTAGCCCCTGGACTATATCTCCAGCCCTGGAGACAGTTTTTATTGCACATTGCACAGTTAAGGTGACTATACTGTGATTAGGGTCTTATCACCAATTAATGTCCACCAGACACCTCAAAAATGAGGTCTCTTTTTACATAATTAGGGGATTAAGATGAATGTATATGATATTAGGGTAGATCCTGAATCTGATGCCATTTTGAAAAGAGAAGAGAAACACAAGACAGGAAGAATCATGCTAAGGGGGCCGACGAGGTGACGCTAGAGGTAAGGTGTCTGCCTTGCAAGCGCTAGCCAAGGAAGGACCACGGTTCAATCCCCCGGGGTCCCATATGTTCCCCCCAAGCCAGGGCAATTTCGGAGCGTTTAGCCAGGAGTAACCCCCGAGCATCAAAGGGGTGTGGCCTGAAAAGTCAAAAAAAATCATGCTAAGATGGAGGGAACTGTAGGGGTAAAGTCTTACCAAGTCATATGTTAACACAGACTTCTCCAGCCACCACACTGAGCTAGGAGAGGCACAGGGTGGGTCCTCTCCCAGTGTGTCCCAAAGGAACCAAGCCTGATGACACCTAGACTACAAGCTTCAGAATGACTGAGAGCACATCTCTGGTGTTTTAGGGCAGTTTGTAAAATATGTGAAAGCAGTTAAAGAAATATGATAGGGCAAAGGAAGTTCTTGTCCAAGAAAGGCTGTCAATAAGCACCAAAACCCGGCAATATAAATTAGCATATCTGTCCTAATATTCTTCTGGGTCATCCTCATGACTATCCAAAAAGATTCCATGGAACTATTATACCTGGTATTTACCAGGCATCTTTAACACACCTAGATTTCATACTCTAGGGAATAAACCTTGAAATAATATCATCTGCTACAATACCTCTGTTTGTATCACTGGCTTCCAGTTTACATTGCCTGTTAGAATAAATATGCCTTAATTACTTTAAAATCATTCAACATCACCAGTGTTCATGCTGATATAAACCTACTACAGTCACACAAAATCTAAAAACGCCATCAAAAATGAGGAGAGGAGATGAATAGACACTGCTCTGAGGAAAACCACAGGCACATGAGTAAAAGTGTTTGTCATCATTTATAATTAGAAAAATCCAAATCAAGAACACAATGAGCTAACATATTGAACCATTGAGGATAGCACATATAAAAATGTTGGGAACAATCTCTTGGTGGGGTTGTGGTAAGAAAGGAACTTTCATCCCTTGCTGTTGGGAATGCTACCATGTCCAATCTCTATGGAAAACAGTTTGATGTTTCTCAGTAAACTCAAAAGTGAGCTGCCATATGACCCAGAAAACCCATTTTTGGGTATCTATCCCCAGGACAGAAAAACATTCTTTCCAAAGAATGTATGCACACAACTATTCATCGCAGCACTCAGTACAACAAATGAGTGGATCATAAATATGTATATATATATATACATATAATATACACACAATGGAATACTACATAGCTGTAATGAATTATGCAATCATGAAATTTTCAGTAACATAGATGGAAATGGAAGATATTATGTTAAACAAAGTAAGCCAGAAGAAGAAAGATAAATACGAAATGGTATCACTTATATATGATATTTAGAATAACTGCATGAAGAAATGCAGTGGTTTAAATTGGAGTAGCCTTGAACAACCTTGGCCTCAGAATATAGGAGAGGAGAAGGAAAGAAATTGAGTGGAAGATGAGGAAAAATATGAAAGGACCATGCGGTCTCAGGTCCATTTCTGGTGTTAAAAAAGGACAGTACTAAATATCCAAGCCCAAGGCAACAACAATGTGATCAAGAGACCCAAACTTTAACAATTAAACTTAAACTTTGCCTGAATTGGTGGTGAGCATAAGAAGTAAGTAGTAGTCTGATTGAATCTTTATTTGGGTGATCTGATTGGTTGCTGAGTGTAACACATCAGCCTGATGGTTTTTCACAACCTTATTAGTAGTGAGCATAATAAATTAGACAAAAGCAGCAATACACACATATAAGGCACTATTTATGAGCTGTTGGCAATCATGGTTATGGAAGAGGAAGAAAAAGAAGCTATAGTAGGAAAAACTTCTGTTTCAGGTGATGCTATTGAAGGAAAGAAGCAGATATTGCTAAAAGGAATCCACTGAAATGAAGCCACTGGGGTCCCTGTCCTACAAAGAGGGAGTGTTGAGCTCTTTCAGAACAGCTGATTATTACTTGCTGTATCAAAAAAACAGGAGTGAGGAAATTAACTATTTTCACTATAACAAGATTATGAGACTGGTTGCCTGTCATAATCTTATTAGTAAATTCTTCATATAAGTACTGTCCTCTGTATATGTGTGTGTGAATAATTGATTCCATTTCTTGAAAGAACCCTTACACATAATCCATGATTCACTTGGAAATGCATACAAGCTAAATAAGTCATAAGACAATGAAGAAAAGTCTTTCTTAACACAGAGTGATTGGGCCAGAGTGATAATACAGAGTAGGGCATTTGCCTTGCATTTAGTCGATCAAAGTTCAATCTTTGGCACCCAATCTGGTCTACCAAGCTTGAAGAAGTGATTATGAACAGAGTCACGAGTAATCCCTGAGTACAGCTGAGCGTGGCCTAAAAAACAAAAACAAAACCCAAAACAACAATGAAAACAAACCCACAAGAAATAAAATTAAAAACAAAAACAAAAACAAAAACAGAGTGAGTTTCCTAAGATTCTGATATCTCATACATTTTTTTTTATTTACCTAATGAGTGTTTTTTTTAAGTATGGGATTTCACTAATATGGAAAAAATTCAGACCACTATACTATTATCTGTATGCTCGTTAAAGATACGCACACACAGACGCCCCCCAAAAAGCAGCACTCTGGTGTTCATATAATGTGCTCAAACAAGTCCCACAGACATCAGACTTATGAGAGAGCTGACCAGAATTTTCATCTTTTTCCATTTTTTATATCTTTTTTAAGTAATATATTTTATTTAAACACCTTGATTACATACATGATTGTGTTTGGGTTTCAGTCATGTAAAGAACACCACCCATCACCAGTGCATTTTTTTATATCTTAAAGATAAAGCATTAGAATAATTCTGGGATATGATTCATGTTGTATGCCTTCCATTTCATCTGCAGGATACTGAAAAAAGCACAGTTTTCAAGATGTGAACATACAGCAGACTCTATATTCCAGCCTATGGCTGGCAGCTGGGTGCTAATGGGCTCTTCCCAGCAATATACCCGGCTAATGGACTCTTCCTGGCATTTGGTCAAGCATCACTAATGACCTGCAAGCTTCCTGCCCACACCAAAAGTGAGCATTCCACTTTCCTCCTTGAAGAAAACCATCCAGACACCCCCTCCTTTGGCCACAAGAGCCAGGGGATCCAAGATATATAGTGAAACAGGAAATGACTTTGAGAGGCAATATGTTATATGTGGCCAAGACTGAAACAAGACGTGATTTTGAACCATGACTTCCTGGATGGGAGAAGTAAACCTAGAAAGAACAAGCATTTTCCTTTTAGGAGTGTGCCCATTATTTTCATACTTATGTCAGTAACAAAGAAGTATTTGTAAAACTCTTCATTATACCAACTTGATCTGAAATGCTCAGAGGCCTGTAGTACTATATGTACATGTGAATATATTATAGTCAGATTTGTTTTGAGTTCTCTTACCTTTCTTCTCCTATGTTCACAGAGTGGTAGAAAGGTTTTCTGAATAGTCTGCTAAGGCATTAACAGGACCTTGAGTGATTCTATTCTGGTTGGGACTCGTGTGTGTGTGTGTGTTTTAATAATATCTTTATTTAAGCAGCATGATTACAAAAATGTTTGTAGTTGAATTTCAGTCATAAAAAGAACACCCTTTCACAAGTGCAATATTCCCACCACCAATGCTCCCATCTCTCTTCTCCCCCACTCCCTGCCTGTATTCGAGACAGGCATTCTAACTTCTCTCACTCATTAACATTATCATGATAGTTGTTAGTGTAGTTATTTCTCTAACTGCACTCACCACTCTTTGTGCTTATCATTCTCCCACTGACTTATTTTACTCAGCATAATAGATTCCATGTACATCCACATATAGGAAAATTTCATGACTTCATCTTTCCTGACGGCTGCATAATATTCCATTGTGTATATGTACCACAGTTTATTAAGCCATTTGTCTGTTGAAGGGCATCTTGGTTGTTTCCAGAGTCTGGCTATTGTAAATAGTGCTACAATGAATATAGGTGTGAGGAAGGGATTTTGAAGTTGTATTTTTGAGTTCCTAGGGTATATCCCTAGGAGTGGTATAGTTGGATCATATGGGAGCTCAATTTCCGTTTTTTTTTTTTTTTTAGGAATTTCCATATTGCTTTCCAGAAAGGCTGGACAAAATGGCATTCCCACCAGCAGTGAATGAGAATTCATTTCTTCCTGCATCTGCACCAGCAGTAGTTGCTCTTGTTCTTTATGATGTGTGCCAGTCTCTATGATATGAGGTGATACCTCATTGTTGAGAAAAACTAGATTCAAATAAATAGATCATCTTTGATTTGTTAAATCAATCAACAGTGTAGACATTAGGACTGAAAAAAGCTCCTTATCATTTCAATGAATTTTTCCATTTCCAAGAGAACAAAGGGTAGTTCCATAATTTAGTCAAAAAAACCATAGGCCTTAAACTCCCAGGGCTTAGTTATGAACAGACAGAGCAGTTGCTATTGAAAGAGACACAAGTGAGAAGGGTCCAGGCTACAGCAGGTGACACAGGATCAGCTACTACATTCACGAGGCAGCAGTGAGTGGCACCATCACCAATGCAAGAAAAGGGAGAAGAGGGGCCGGAGCAGTGGTGCAGGGTGTAAGGCCTTGCACTCGCTAGCCTAGCACAGACTGCAGTTTGATTCCCCCAGCATTCCATATGGTTCCCCAAGTCAAGAATAATTTCTGAGCGCATAGCCAGGAGTAACCCCTGAGCGTCACTGGATGTGGCCAAAAAAAAAAAAACAAAACAAAACAATAACAACAAAATAGAAATAGGAGAAGAAAGAGGCCATGATTTGAAAGGCTTTCCCATGATTTGAAAGACTTTCTTTGCTTTGAGATAATTCTTCCTGTTATTCATAATTAAAATGCCTTTCCTTAAATGTAATAATGGCAATCATGTGTGGCAATTAAGAAAAATGTCTTTACTAGGAAAAATGAAAGAAGAGAATTTCCTACCAGATTATTTTTTCTATTCACCCCCCTCCCAATTGCTTTATTTACTGCTCTATCATATCTCAAATTCTGGGAAACCACTGCCTTAAGTCATAACGAGTCACTGGAGATTTTTAAATCAGAGAGGAACATGAACAGAAAAGTAATTTGAGAAAATTAATTGTTCTTCAGTGGATAGTATCAACTTTAGTGGGAAGAAAATGGAGTCAGGAAGCCTGCTCAGAAAACAATTGCAACGCAATCAGCATTGGATGAGAGTAAGAGCTGGCAGAAGGCGCCAAAGCCTGAAACAAAGAGAATGAAGCAGAGAAAAGGCAATGATGGCTGGAATTCAAGTTACAGTGCCCTCCTGCCAAATGATAGTTTACCAAGGGACTAGGAAAATTGGAAGGACTTAGAAAAAGTAAAGCTTGATTAATTTTCAATAGATATATCTGATTAAAGATATGCATAAGAGACAATATCAAATTAAAATTGGACAACACAGGAATAAGAAAGCTAAGGGGATCCCTATGAAAGTTCAAACATTCTAAGCATCATAAAAATGGAGAGATGAGAGACACATTGAGAACCAAGGACTGGGAGATCATATATCCATTATGAAAGTCTGTAGATAGTAGAAATATAAGGAAGGTATGTCCAAGAGAAAGAAGAAACATAGGAACAATCTTTCCTTCTTTGTTTTCATTTACCCATCCACTCATCCATCCATCTGTTCATATACCCACTCATCCACTCTCTACCCAACCTCTCTATGCATTCAACTATTTAAAGCTATTGAGCTTTTTTTCACTTTGCTTACTATTTCCTACATTTCTTGTGACCCTAAGATTGACCCTATAAATATGTCAAATTCTGTATTATTAGAATGAAGGCTGAAATAGAGGACTGATCAAGTTCCAAAGAACAGAGGAACACAAACAGAAGAGAGGCTTCACTTCCATCATTTTCAGAGATTTCATTCTCCCAATGAGCTCTTCCATTATTTGATGCTCCATGACCTTTGGTCCTGTCCAGAGTAAGTAGTCAAAATACTGAGATAAAGCTAACAGTAATTAGAGAGGGAATGCTAATTGACAGCACTGTCAGAGTGAAAGGCAAATTTTCATCATTACTTATGTCACAGGCAGGACAGATTTGAATGCATATCTTTAGGACACTTATCTAGGGCAGGTCAACTCATTTGGAATCTGGCCATGGATATCTGACAGTACACTTTAGTTTAGTAGGGAGATGAGGCTTAACTCCTTTGCAAAAGCTTTACTTGGCTCTTCAAATCAGCATATAAAAGTTTCCACCTAAAATAAAATGACTATATTTTTAACCCAACACCAATCAAATGGAAGGAAGCC
>PVKC010033004.1:0-14224 GCA_004027635.1 Crocidura indochinensis
TTCTGATGCACAGACTGGCCTTTCCTGCAAATCACTCCCTCTTCTAGCTGCCTTCCTTACTCCCACACTGCTTAGAGTATGGAATTCCCACCCCCAGATACACGCCCATCCCCTTCTCTTCTCTCCACAGCCCCTGCAACAAATGCCACCAAACCTGCTTATGGGAATGTTCAGGGTTTGTTCAACAGACTAACAACGCACGCACGGCACAAAGGCTAAGCTACTCCTCCCCAAGCAAGTGCGGTCGTAAGTTGGGGGTAAGTGCAAATATTTGTCTATTTTAAGCACCACCAGGGGTCAAGCTATAGATGCCACTAAGACATGAATCTATTTCTTGAAAGCAAAAGGGCAGGAAGAGCAATGACTTTTCCTTTTAAGTTCAAAAAAATGACAGATTAAGTAGCATCGCTAAGGAGAGCATTTTATTAGCTACTAATTTGCAAGGCACAGGGTGTAAACCCTGCCAACTTCTTGTCTTTGTGGGAGATAATAAACTACCTCAGTTTAATCCCAGCTTCTTAGTTGCAGAAGAATTTCATTGAAGGTGTAAACTGTGCAAAGCTGCACCGAAGGAAATGGGGGCTCTGCAAAACAGGGCTAAGAAAATACCTCACTTAAGGCCCACAGAAAGAACAGCTCTGAAACGTGAAACACAAAACATTAGAACCCACACCCCTCTGCTGAACTGCCATTAAGGAAAAGGTAGTTAGGGATATTTGTTTAATTGTGCTTTAGGGGTCATGTCCAGCAGTACTCATTCAGGGTTTATTCTTGGCTCTGTGCTCAGGGATCATCATGGTAGGGTTCAAGGGACCATCTGTGCTTCTGGGGATTGATCTCAGGCCAGGCAAGTATCCTACTCTCTATACTACTTATTGCCCCAGTCCCTAATTAAGTATGTTTAGAAAATTTGAAGGCAAACTTATATAGTCCAAGGAAATAAGCCACAATAAATAGTCTCTCCAAAAATAAAAAAAAACACAAAGAAACAAACCAAAAAAAAAAACAAACAAACTCTAGGCTCTAGTAAAAACCAAGGTGGTAACCAGTGGGAGAAGGGGAGGTTGGTGGCAAGAATGAGTAGAGGGTCTTTTGGTGAGGAGAACAGCACCAGAATTTTGGTTGTGGGAGGGAGGGTTCCTAGGCACATATAGAGGTGTATATGTGTCCCTAAATCATTGAAATTCTAATGTGGCAAATCCAACCAAGTTCTAAAGACAACTCAATAAAAACTGGCGAATTTAAAAAATAAAACATTTTCTGGAGCACTATAATGTGTGGATATTGTGGCCATAGGGTCTTATTGGCTTTCTGAATAGTCTTTGGGGAGTGGAATGGACAGGCTTATCTCTAAAGAAACTAGCCTTTCAATGTTACTCAGGTAACATCCACCCCAAGTTTAAATTTCTAAGAAATGGGCAGCACAGACAGTATAGATGGTAAAGCACTTGCCTTGCACATAATAGATTCAATCCCCAGCACTGCACATGGATCTCAGAGTAAGTCCTCAGTATAGCGGGTGTTACTTAACCCCATGACCTGGCCCCCATCCTCAAAAGCAGCATCAATAAGACAGGCATTTGCCAATAAATAGTTATGTCAGTCTTGTTCCAATGGTGAAGTTATGGTAATATGTATTTTTGAATTCTGTTAAAAGCAAATGTTCACATCATTCAATCAGGAAGTTTATCACCCAAGCATATAATCATGCTGCTGTTTGCTAAGAATCAGATTATCGGCTTAAGCAACCAGTATTTCTTGGTCAGGAACATGCAAGACACTAAGCACTGGCTTCACTGTCTCTACAATTGCTCCTGCACACAGCTCCTTACTCTTCTGCAAAAAAAGAGGTGGGGGGGTCTTCTCAAGAGTCAGAGAGATAGCACAACAGGTGAGGCATTTGCCTTGCATGAGGCCAACTTGGTTTTGATCCCCAGCACTCCATATAGTCCCCCAAGCCTACCAGAAGTAATTGCTGAGTGCAGAGCTAGGAGTAAACTCTGAGTTCTACCAGGTGTGGCCCAAAAATGAAAAAAGAGGGGGCATCTACTCAGCTGGATCTCTGAATTCCTATAAAGATGGGCTCTAAAACAATCAGTAAACATGGAACTGAAGAATGGTCAGAGAGAGCTGGAATGATAGTCCAGCGGGTAAGGGACTGGCCTTCCATGCAGCTGATTCAGGTCTGATCTCCAGCATCCCATATGGCTCCTGAGCACTGCCAAGAGTGATTCCTGAGTGCAGATCCAAGGAGTAACCTGAATACCACTAGGTACTCAGTACTCACCAAATACCACCTAGTATATTAAGTTGTACCTACCCCCAAAAGATCAGGGAAATCTGGTCCTAATCCAGTGCAAAGAGGATGAACTGGGAGGGAGAGGGGCTTTTCAGTCAGTCTCAGTAGACCGGAGAGAGGGAAAGGACAAGGTAACAGGTGTTACCTGCAACTGCATTGCACAACCATCATAAAACAGAAATCCTGCTGTCTGTTCCAGTGCTGGCAAGGAGCACTGATGAGACAACTGGCAGCAAGTGGGGTCTTCTGACAAAGCTTTCATTTCTCGAGTCTTATTCTTATCTGAGCATCACACCACAGACTGATGATGAAGAAACCAAGACTGGAGACTTGAAAACCTTCCTCGGGGTGTCTTTCAAGGCTGGGTCTCCAACCTGACTTGGGATTCGTGCATCTTCCTCTTCATGGATTGTTCTCCCAAATAACATTTGCACATGGGTTTGCATACTGATCTCCAAGTCCCCCTCAGCTGAACTCAGGTTAGGAATAGCTTCCTAAATTATCATTATTCTAGCATAATAATGGCCCAGAAGAACATGAAAACCTCATAGTTGAATTCTACTTTAATGTTAGCTCCTGTCTCATAAAATCCTTTATATCAGTTCCCTCCTGTTCTCCCTAACTCCTGCACACGTGGGCTCAGAGTCCACTGTACACAGAGCTTCACCTCTTACCTGCATTCCTGCACCAGGAAAGAAATGTTTCAGGACCAGAGGTGACACACAAGGGCACCATTCTTTAAGGACACATACACACACAGCTCCCATAATTCTGCAAACCTATACTTACATTGGCATTTTGTCATCTTGATGTCATTTATAAACAGAAAAAAATCAAACAGACCCCGGGTGAGATGTGTCTCTCCATCTGAAGTTTCTCCAGCTTTTGGCCAGTTAAATGAGAGCTGGACAGACTTCTTTGCAAGGAATGCAGTCCTCCAGCAAACCCACACAAGCAGGCACCCTGACCCGGCAGCAGCCGAAGAAGAAATCCTGACATCTTTCCAGAAAACTGCAAACTGAGCTGGCAAGAAGCCTCCATTCCTTGTGCCACCTCCTGCCCTGGTACAATGGGTTATTTATAGATGGCTGAAAGCTTTCCCTGTGTCCCCCCCCCCCCACCAGCCGGGCACAGCTCAGGCTTAAAGCTTTGGGAGGAACAAGGCAGCAGCCGTCAGACCGTTGGCTGGTCTTTCAATTTGCCACTTGCAAACCCTTGGGCCCTTGCTCCTTAACCCTGGCTGGCAGACTCCCTAAAGCTAGATTTGCTTAATTCATCCCCTCCTGAAGCAAAAGAGCAAGATGTCCACAGAGAACGGCACATTGAAACACCAAGGAGAGGCAGAGGTCACTGTCGCAGCCCTACTCTGTCCAATCTTTCCTGGTCACTACCCCGGGAATACCTTGCTCTGAGTGTGAGAAGGAGAAGGGCCATTTGGGCAACTTGAGGATCCTGTGTGTAAAGAGCAAGAAAATCTGCAATAAATTGATGATTCTCACCTTTGACCTTAGAGGCTGGGGTGGGGGGTTCTTCTTGTCTTCTTGTCCACTTAATTTTTCATTAAAGCGATTCTGTATCTCACCACTTTACAAGAAGATTTGAAAAAGTGATCCAGAGTACAGATGCCATTCTCCTCACTATGACTCAATGACTATGTGGCTCAAATGGAATCAGTCTACACTAACACCACTACTGGGTAACAAAGTTTTCAGAGAAAGACCGAGGTGGAAGCTTCCAGAAGTAGGTACAAAACTAGACTAATTTTTAACAAGTAAGAGTTGGGCCATCCATCCCTCACCCATTCGCACTGGCCACAGGCCTCAGCAATTCCATATCTCTCCCCCAAAAGTAAATATTCCAAATATAATAAACTTTAGGGATTAGATGAAACAAGTCAAATGTCTACTTAAAATAACTTAGCTATCCATTCTGTGAAATCTAGATTTAAGTCATAGACAAGATCCATTGCTTTAAAATTTTTAGCTCTTCTATTTTTATTTTATTAAAGTTCTCTGAACATTGCCCACATCCAGGTGGCTCTAAAGCCATCCTGTTGGAGATGAGCAGTTCTCTGTATTCTACCTTCACATTTGCCTCTCGCATTTGTTGGTTACTTCAAGTCCATTTTTAAAATTACACAGGTAGCTGCTACTGGTTCCAAGTCTCAAGAACACAGCTTCATAATGCTAGAGCATTGGATGAAATGTGTCTTACAGGGTCACAATCAGAAGACAACTTGATGGCTTCTGAAAGTGCATCTGGTTTGGTTTTTGGCACTAATATTTAATGCACACCATTCCTCTGTAAGGCCAAACCTCTACCTATAACTGCCTACCCAACATTCGGTTTCTTTGCCTTAAAGTAAAACTCAGCTCACTGACCTTCACAAGGCCCAGAGTAGGACTGGAAGAGGTGGTTTCAGGACAAGGTGACATTGCTACCCAGAGCAGTTCAGAGTGTGACTAAGCTGGAGAGAGAGTGTATAGGGGTTAAGGTGCATGCTTTGCATGCAGATGATGCCAGTTTGATCCCTGGCACTGCATATAGCCCCTGTGTATTGCCAAGAGTAACTCCTGAGTATTACAGGGGGTAGCCCATCTTCCCTCCCCACATGAAAAAAAAAATAGGTGACTAGTGAGGTGGGAATCAATCCAAAGGAAATCATGGAAAGATCACATACTCTCAGCAGAGCTGCATTGTAGCTGGTCTCCAAAGTGGTCCAAGAAAATGCGCCTTATTCTGATTTATGGGGACAAAACAAGGCAACTGGAAGCAATTCCCACCTCAGCTTTAGGATTTTTGGTGAGTAAATCTGGAACAAATGATAAAAAAAAGTTATACTAGAACCATGTACCTCAATGATAAGAATTAAAACTGAATAATAATTTTATAAAAGAAAAATAAATTTTAAATGGAGGTTACATTTGGGTAAGAATAGGGTGGGTATTCAGGGGAGTTAGTTTAGGCCATTTCTCTAAGGTATATCAGGTGATCTGCGAGACAGCCACACACCATTCTGGTAACTCTCCCAACTGTCCTCACTTAGAGATGACAGTCTGCACCGCCACCTTCCACACCAAGACCAGGAGGCAGGGCCAATGAGATGTGCGCTGTTCAGACCCATCCCCTTAAGATCAGAATGTGCGTTCAAACCTGTGCCAGTGACAGAGTGGCTTAAATCTGAAAAGTGGGCAGGTGGTGTCTCAGGGCATAACAAAAAGTCACCATTGGCACTGCTTGAAAAACGTTGGGTGCAGAGGGTCTATCCATAGAGGAACAGAGCAAATGTGGATCAGGCATTGGGGGACTTTTGCTCAGCCTTAACATAAAGTTGAATGCGGCTACCCCGTGGTTGAGCCCCAAGGAGGCAGGAGGGAGCCAGACAGAGACAGATGCACAGCCCAGACTTTCCTTACAGATGTGCCAAATGGGGACACTAAGAGGACTTTTACATCACAGCCTTGTGGTAGCTGTGTGGATAATTGAGAACTTCTGAGCACAGAGGTGGTGGCAGTGAGACACACTGGCCATTCTAGCCACTTAAAAATGGCCAAAGGGGTCCAATTTGCTACAATAAAACAACTTTCCTTCCACTAAAAATGACTCATTTCTTTGGGATTTGGGACACTTCCAATGATGCTCAGAGGTTACTCCTGGCTCAATGCTCAGGCATCACTTCTTGAGGTGCTCAGGGAACCATATCTGATGGCGGAATTGAAGCTGGGTTGGCCATGTAAGGTGAGCACCATTGCCATTGGACTATTGCTCCATCCTCTTAAATGACTTTCTATCCAGCAAGATTTGGTCAACTCTGGGTGAATGGGTGGAAAATGAAGAGAGAGGATTAAAGAGGTCTTGGAGGTCAAGGTACAAGTAAACAGGTATAACAATAAAGAGGACTGTGGGGCAGGGCGAGAGGAAGAAGCATTGGGTGTTTCCTGCCTGCCTGACTGCCTCATCAGGGAAGACTGGTTCCATCCACAGCCCGGCTCATATCAGGTTCCTGCCCTATCATGGCGGCACTGGGGACAAGTGTGCCTAACTGTGGCCTTTCTCTTCCTCCTGCCCACATTGCCTCAGAGTACACCAGAGCTTTGACCTGTCCCTCTGCAGGGGCATCTGGATCTGGTCTGAGGTTCCACATCCTATCCAAATAGGTCAGAGGCTGCTTTCTCTAATAAACATTTCCATGACCCCTCGGCCAAAGGCAGGCAGCCTCCAAGCTTCAGGGATCCCATTTATTTGTGGGTCAATGTAGGGCCTCCTGTTTTATGCTAAGATCAGATAGGCCCTGCATTCCCCCTGTACCCCGTAAAAATCCTCATAGGGCCTGGAACAGGTGCTTCAACATGGCTGGGTTTGGAGTGATCCTTAGTAGTTCGGAGCAAATCTCCACAGCAAGGCCCTGGGATATGCATCATTAGATAAAAAGATGCTCTGAGAAAAGGGAACTTCAGAGCTTTCTTCCCAGATTCCAGCATTCCCGCTACTTCCCCTGGCCTTAGAGCCACCATGAGTCAGAAGGCTAGGCGGGGGAGACAAGTGTCTCCAGGTACATGGGGTCATGTGGAGGCTGTAAACATTGGCTTAAAGGCTCCATGTAGATATTCAACTGTGCCTCTTCTCACCATGTTTCATGACTTCAAACTTCCACAGGTGAGTGATGTCACCTCAAGAAATTAAAGGAAAAGGTTCATCTCTGTTTCTGAACCCCACTCAGACTGTGGTTTAATTTAGAGCAAATCAAGGTTGCTCATAAGGAAGGGCAGATATCAAACATCTTTCCTAAGTCAAAGATCAAACAACAGAAAGGTCCCATGTCCAGGCTGGCCACTGATTTCTTCAGGTGAGTCTTCTGACAGAAAGAGAATCTGGCCACCACACCAGGAACTGAAGGACAATCAAAGGATGTGGGCAGATAGTCCACCAAGCTTCCTTTTATCTTCACACAGAGATACCAAGGCCTGCCATGGACTTCCATGTGGGGGAAATGGCCTCAGAGGACAAGCTTTGAAAGGTGCTTTGTCTGTAAGAGGAAAATTCTCCATTGAAAAACACTCCAAAGAGGACCCAAGTATTGTCCACAGGCCTTCAAGTACTGACTGGAGTGTGTGTGTGTGCTGAAGGAGGCTATGAAGTTTGTGCACCAGAGCTGAGAAAGGAGCTGGCAGGCTGGCTCAGAGTGGCCGGGGGTGGGGGACGAAGAGTGAGGGAAAGACCCATCTAGGACCAAGACAGAGCAGGTGTCTGTCAAGCAAGATTCCCACTCACCAGCTGGGTTGAAGAAGGTTGAAAGAAGGCACGTGATTTTGGTTGACTTTTGGCTCTGGAAGAGTCCTAATGATGTCTCTCAGGCTGTGCATTACATGTGCACTGAAGGGGGAGTAGGCCACATAAGTCTACCCTGTCAGAATTCCTGGCAAAGAAAACAAAATTCCTTCTGCCACTAGACAATCAGAAGAGACTTTCCACCACATTACTGGCCCAGGATAAACCACAGAACTAAACCCAAAGACTGACTGACGCTTTGCCAAGAGAATGATCCATAGAGAAAGGGTTGGTCGTTTACAACATGCAGAGCTTGAAGTAATGAGTGTCTGATTGGGGGTGGGGATTCCAGATAGGTGCAAGATCTGGCCCAACATATACAGAGAGGGCCCTAACATCTTGGGGGTTTTCACAGATGCTTCACCCAAAACTCATAACTTTTTATAATAAATATGGAAGGAGGGCCAGAGAAATAGCACAACAGTAGGGCATTTGCCTTGCATGGGGCTGACCAGGGATGAACCCAGGTTTGATTTGAGGTATCCCATATGGTCTCCGGAGCCTGCCAGGAACGATTTCTGAGTGCAGTCCCAGGAGTAGCCCTTGAGCAATGCTGGGTCTGGCCTCAAAAAAACAAACAAACAAACAAACAAAAACCCACCCCCAAAAAACCAACCAATCAAACAATAATAACAACAACACAACTATGAAAGAAGACAGGAAGACAGCACAGATCAGACCAACTCAAAAGACAGAAAGCTCCAGGGCTCAGAAAAAACCTGAGGGGATCTCAGCTGTGCCCTATCTTATTCCCATACAGAGTGGGGGCATCTCTGGGAGCTAGAGAGATAGTGGAAGACCACCATGTTGCTGCAGTGTTCCATGGACACTAATAAATCTCTGAGCGGACTTGATGATGTGGCAGGCAGACAGACATGCCTTTTTTTTTTTGTACTCTTTTGTACTTGGCTGCATTGTCAGACATTAAGATCAAGAAGATAAACAGGGCCAGTTCAGCTCCTCTGCATTTTTCCACCTGCTCCTTTCAGAGATGAGGCTAGCAATTCAGCCCCCGAGGAAGAGAGAGGGCATGGATAAATGCCCTCCCATCTAAACAGGGCTGAACTCTCACTGTCTACACTGCTTCAGGCACTGGCTTAATCCCTGGTAAGCCAGGCAGGCTGCTTCTACTTAGGGGATCCCTGTGGGAAAGGCTCTCCACTGCAAATAGGCCAAAGAAACTCTGGAAAATCATGGTGAAGAACAGCTCTCCTCGGTCCCCATGCAAGCAGAGGCCTTTGCCAGGAAGCTAAAGTGCCTAGAGATGTGTTTTTTTTTTTTTTTTCTGCTCTAGCTGCATCAGGAAAGCTCTGAGGGCAAACACACCTGTAGCTGGGACCAACTCTCAGACAGACACGGTAAGAATGAACACGGTCAGTACAAGAAGAGGGGGAGGCTTGGTTTAAGTGGGAGAGGGAAGGGCACAGTTGTCCAGGGAGAAGGCATGGGAACAAGCCAGATGGAAATAGGCAGAGGCAAGGAAGGGGTGAGGAGCACCCAGAGAGCCAGCAGGTCAGGGCAGGGGCAGAGGGTGGGTCAGGATCGGGGTGTCACAAAGGAGCAAATGTCATAAAGCAGAGGCCACACACACATAAGAGAACATTCCTGTGCAAGGATAAGGGGCAGTTGGTGGCAGGAGGCAGCCCCCTAGTGGGGTGTGCACAGTAGTGAGAAGACCCTGAGAACAAGGCCCAGTCCTTGTCCTCAAGAGGCCCTCCATTTCAGCTTCTCCAGAGGTCACAGTGATCAGATGTCAGTGACCTGGATAAGGATGCTACAGGGACACACGGTGGGGTCGAGTTACTTACACCTCCTAAAATAGACGGCGGTCCAGAGGGGCCTTTCAACCAGAGAGAGAACTCAGTAGAACGGGACCCAGTGGATGATCAAGTGCAAACAAAAATTAAAGGTAGCCTCACACAAGTCTGCCCAGAACTGCTCTCCTGTGCTGGGATTTGCTGTCATAGGGACACAGGGAACGCACCCAGCCAACCCATGCTCTGGGCAGGACCCTGTTCTCTCTTTAAACTTCCTTGACTCGGTGGAAGAACTTGGGGTGCTGGGACTGGAGGAAAGGTTAGCCAGGACTTAGCTCATTGTAACAGGAGGGGTGATAACCACGAGACTCAGGGCTAGGATTACAGTGAGAGTTCAGGTAACTATAAGAGATGGTTGGCTCTGGGGAAGCTAAAAACAAAACAAATCCCACAGGTGGCTGAGGATTATAGAATAAAGACCCAGTGTTTGGAATAAAAAGAGAATGAAAGAGCCCATCTACACTGGCCATTATCTACCTGGTCCAGGTGACATGAGCAGGACACCTCAATTTTCCCTCTGGGCTGTTTACATAGACATAGTACAGAGGGAAGGCACTCGCCTTGTATGTGGCTGTCTCAGATTCAATCTTCAGTAGCCAATATGGACTTCTGAAATATCCCTAGGCATGATTCCTGAGCACAGAGATCACAAAGTAAGCCCTGAGTGCAGCAAAGTGCGCTCCTACATCCCCTAAGAAAGAAGGATTTCAGGGGCCAGAGGGATGGCAAAGTGGTAGGGTATTTCCTTGCATGCAGCTAACCCAAGACCGACCCAGGTTTGATCCCCGGCATCCCACCTGGTCCCCATGAGCAGGCCAGGAGGAATTTTTGAGCACAGACCCAGAAGTAACCCCTGAATGCTGCCAGATGTGGTTCAATACCCTCCCCACCAAAAAAATATTAAAAAGGGTTTGGGCTGGGAGAGAGCTCAAGGAAGAGAGTATATACACCTGGCATGTGTAAACCCTGAGTTATTTCTGACCTCCAGCACTGCAGGGTGCACCCCTACCCCAAAATGACATTTACAGTCTCACCGTTACATCTGGCAGACGAGCTGATTTCCTGGTACCCTAAATATCTGGTGCCCTAAAATGATGCAAATGAATCTAATAAATATGTGTGATTCTAATATGTAGATATTGTTATTTAACTGACAGACGCTGTTGATATTTTTCAGAACATAAACACACAAACAGAAATTGAAAGGAAAGCTATAAAAAATAAAAAAAAACAGGTACAGAAGTTCCAGTATTTCTACCCTTTACCCCAAGTTGACCATTCCCCCAATCCTCACTCCCATGGACAGTGTCTACAGTTTCTCTGACAATGGGCCTAGGCAAACGCTCTGTGAAATCCTGACTGCAATAATTGAGAGGTCGATCTGGAGCACCCCAAGAATGGGACATCCCATGTTAGGAGGGATGGCCAGGATCCCCTTGTGTGACGAATTGATTCTGGATCCAGACAGGGGTCAAAGCTCTGGCATCAGTCCACAATGGAGGGGAGAATACTGGTTGGGAGGGCAAGATGCTGTGGGTGACAAGATCTGGGCTGGGTAGGGTGGGCTGCCCAGTGGAAAAGGGTAATCATGGCTGTGGGAGCCTCGCCTGCCCAGGTCAGTCTTGGCCATCTCCCCGGGTTTGGCTTTTACCTCAGGCTCTGAGTCCCTCTGGCCAGGCGCTGCCAGCTTTCGGTGCTGGAAAACCTCAGATGTGCCTGGGGCACAATGCAGGTGATTGTCTGAACAAAGGAACAAACTGTGATCAGACCACTCTCAGAAGCCAGGTGCCACACTGTAAGTGGGAATACCAGTTATGAGACAGTGGCGACAGTACAGTTATGTAAGATTAGCTGGAACTTCCCTCCCACACCCACCTGCGGCTCCAACAGCACTGAAACCCCACCGGGGAGGCCCCTCACTCAGCTCTCAATTGCAAACCCAACCCAACCCCCAGCCCAAGGCAACTGTGGACTGTTTCTGCTGAGGACTTCCCAGTGGCCTGATATAGTGCTGAGATCCCAGCTGTGCAAGGGCTTGACAGACCTGGAGCATTTCAGTTCGAGTTCCCTGCAGCAACCCCCTCCTGGGAGCCATCTGCGTGCCTCAGTCTTCATCCACCACTATTATATAACACAGACTGCTCACTAGCAGGCAGGCCCCTGTCAACACATCAGTGATGAGGATGACTTGAACCGCCCCTCCCCAGGCCTGCAGCTGGGGTGAGCCTCTCTAGGGAAGCTGGAGAAGCAGAGGAAGGATGCTGGAGGCAGCAGGGTTGGGTGACCAAGTATTAAATAAGCAGCAGAGGCAGGCACAGACCAATCAGAAAAGCAGCCATGGCTGCTGCTGCACCAGAACTGGGTGCCGGAGAGCCTTTGCTGGGCTGGGCATTAACCCTTCAGCAGCAGGATTAAAAAAGGGGGTGGTGCTGGGACTAGAAACTACTGCTGGATCTGGCAGGGAGAGAATCTGGATCCCCACGAGGCCCAGTAGAGAGTGTGGGTACATCAGAGTCTCTACCTCAGGGTCTAGAACCTCAGCAGGAATGCTGGAAGGGTCAGACAGTGAGGCAGGCCTCCACTGACTTTGGAAGTTGGTTGGACCCCACGAAGAGGTAGAGAGCTCACATATAGGGTCTGGGGTACCCAAAACTGGCTTCAATCAGAAGCCTCTCCATTTTGCTTTTCAAAAGACCCAGTAGGATATGAGGGCTTGGGAGAGGCCCCTCTGCTAGCCCCACTAAGTCAATATTCAGACCTTTCCAAAGGGAGACCTGGAAGGCTTCTGGGCAGAAGGGTCATATGGTCAGAACTCTGCTTTAGGAAGACTCACTGTTCCCTCCCTCCTTTATATTGTTTGGGGGTCACACTCGGCTGTGCTCAGGGCTGATTCCTGGCTCTGTGCTCAGGAATCACTCCTGGAGGTGCATATTTGGAGCTGGGACTTGAACTGCGGTTGGCTGCCATGCAAGATTTTCCCATGGCATAATTTTTCTGGCCTCATGTTTTATTTTTTGGTTCATTTGTTAGTTTGTGTGTGTGTGTGTGTGTGTGTGTGTGTGTTTTGTTAAGAGCATCTCTGCTATCTAAGTGCCAGACACTGAATCAGGGCCATAAAATTGTGCAGGAAAGGAAGAAAAAGGCATGTGTTGAGCAATAAGTCCAGTGAGTACATTAGAATACGCAGAACCTGCTGCCTGACTGGATTTCTGGGCATAAATCAAGGGTCACATCAAGGTCCTGCCATTCTTTGAACAGACTAAGGCTCGGGACAAACTCCAGGATGTCATGGCCTGAGGGAATAAAGGTTTCATAACCTTGGTCTGGGAATCTATCTCAAACATCATGGTCACTGTGTCCGTGAAGTGAGTGTTGGTGCTTGGGGAAATCCAGAGTCTTAGAAGTACCTCAAAGATGAGGGAGATGAAGGGAACAGCTATAGTAGTGTGATTGGGGCTCTCACCCAATTCTCCCTCTGTACCCAGGAAAACTGCTTTTCCTTACTGTATACATTGGGAGCTCTGCCTACATTTCTACTGGAACAAGGGACCCACATTGCAGTTGGTGCTCTGTGCTTTCCACTCTGGAGATTTACCATTCTCATCTCTTGCCTCTTTCTTCCCTGCCAGCAAGACCTAGAACAGTGGCTTTCAATCCTTTTTACACCTGCGACCTGGCACCTGCTGGCAGTTGAAAATCACTGGTCTGAACTGAATGATGGAGGCATGCCTGGAAGACACATTTCTGGTCAAATTCCCTAAGAGACCCAAAGGTCTCTATGCACAAAGGTCAATCTATGTACTATGATGAGGCTAAACTACTCCTCAATAGAGCCTTGTGCCCTCATCTCTCTTAATAAGGCTGATCCCTGTTCCCATCCATGCTACTTTTGCACATCTGAGACATTAAGCATGACTGAGGAATGCTCCCACTTTAAGACCAACTTCTGGTTATTTCCGGACACCAACTTTTGCATGCCTAGCTTGATTATTTTGGGTCCTACTCAGAGGTGCTTACTTAGGGCACTCAGAGGTGCTCTGGATCTGTGCTCAGGGCTTACCCCTAGCAGAACTCAGGGGACCTATTGTGGTTCCAGGGGTCTACCAGGATCTAACAGTCATATGCAAGGCAAATGCCTTAATCCCTGTCCTGTTTCTTTCTGCCTTATACTTTGTTAAGTCTCTAGACTTTCTTTTTTTTTTTGGTTTTTGAGCCACACCCAGTGACGCTCAGGGGTTACTCCTGGCTATGCGCTCAGAAGTCGTTCCTGGCTTGGGGGACCATATGGGAGCCGGGGGATCAAACCGCGGTCCGTCCAAGGCTAGCGCAGGCAAGGCAGGCACCTTACCTCCAGCGTCACTGCCCGACCCCCTAGACTTTCAACTACAGATCTGTGCTGGTCTTCAGGGAATAAAGAGGTTGAAAACCTCTGGAAAGTCACAACCACAAATCAGGCCATTTTGTCCTTCATTGAACCCAGCTGAACCAACATACATGGTCTCTTTCAGTATGGAACTGGGCAAGATTGAGTGTAAATGAGAATGGACAGAATCGAGAGCTAGCACAATGGCGTTTGCCTTGCAAGCAGCCGATCCAGGACCAAAGGTTGGTTTGAATCCCGTTGTCCCATATGGTCCCCTGTGCCTGCCAGGACCTATTTCTGAGCAGATAGCCAGGAGTAACCCCTGAGCACTGCCAGGTGTGGCCCAACCCCCCCCCCCACCACCAAAAATGGACAAAATCAAGGGCCAGCTCTGTCCTCAACCTGGCCACTAGCTGG
>PVKC010033005.1:0-13983 GCA_004027635.1 Crocidura indochinensis
TGGTGGGAGACTAAGAAAGCTGAGGAGACAGGGAGCTGCTGAGGCACAGTCCTAGAGAGGCCCAGTGCTAGGTCTCATAGGTCTCAGAACAGCAGCCAACCAGGGGACAGCTGCCAGGGCTCCAGCTGCAGGTCTCACCCTAGGAGTGAGTATACTGGCATCGAGAATGGCATCGAGACAAGACCAGGCCATTGTACACTATAGGGAAGCAGAATGTGAGGGATAGAACCAAGATATGGCATCAAGGGAAATAGAGGCCTGGACTCTCATATGCAAGCTGGATAATAAAATGGCTTCTTAAGCTTCTGAGAGAGAACAAGAAATATCCCACTTCCTCAAGTCAGAGGATAAGGGTGGCCTGAGACCTTGGCACAGATCGGGGCTTAAACTTCGAGAAGAGTAGAAGCAAGTGTCCTGCATCTCAGTTTTCATGGGAAAAGAGGTTTTACTTTTGCTAAAAGTAAAAGGAAGAAAGAAGTGAGCTTAGGAGGACACTGGCTCTCAACATTTGCTGCATCTGCTCTTATCTTCCTCATTCTGCTTTCTCCCAACACACATTTGAGTATATTTGCTTGTTTGTTTGGTTGTTGGTTTTTGGGCCACATCCGGCAGTACTCAAGGTTTACTCCTAGCTTTGTGCTCAGGGATCACTCCTGGTAGATTTGGGGAGATGATATGTGTATTTTTTTTTTTAACATTTAACTACTTAAAATATTCTGCAGCAGAGGCTGGAAAGACAGTACAGCAGTATGGTGTTTGCTTTGCACGTGGCCGATGAAGGACGAACCTGGGCTCGATTCCTGGCATCCCATATTGTCCTCCAAGTCTACCAGGAGCAATTTCTGAGTGCAGAGCTAGGAGTATCCCCTGCACACCACCAGGTGTGCCCCTACCCCCAAAAAGGAGAAATTCTGCAGCATTTCCTAAGAATACCTTGGGTGAAGCTTATCTCCTTCAGAAGGTGGCACTGGCTGGCCAGTATGTGTGTGTTGTCTTGATGGCAGACAGATTAAAGTATTAAACTTAAAAAATAAAAAAGGGCATTGTTCTAGGGGCATTTGGGTAATTGTGTGGTGAGTATGACCTATGTTTGAAGAGGTTTTTTTTTTTCTGAGGAGGTGGGGGAGCAGTGAGAATGGAGAAGCCCAGGTTTGCCTGCCTCCCCCTTTCCCCAGCTTCCCTCCCCCCTGATGTTGCTTTAGCCATGCCACTAGGATAGAGCCTGAGGTATGTAGAAAAGGTATGTTATGTGTGCAGTAAATTTCTCCTGACTTTCTGATCAACCTGCCTGATGCTCACTAGATTATCTGTCTAGTCTTTGAAGAATCTGGCAGAGTATACCGAATGATATATTGTGGGCCTGACAGATACTTAGATGTAATTTACATAGTAATTAAATATTGAAGCATTATAATGTCTTCGACTGTCCTCTCCCCACCACTTTCACCCACACCTCCAATGGCTCTTTAGCTTTTTGTTTTCTCCAAAGCTAGGATCTAACCAAAGCACATATACACTCTATTTGTAGTTATGTGTCTTTAGTCTATTAAGTACATATAATCCATCCATCTTTTTTTAATTTTAAATATAACATTTTTTTTAAAGAACCCAAGCCAGCTGTTTTGTAGAATGCCTCATGTTCTGGATTTATCAGCTTGTTTCCTTAAAGAAGGAGGGAAAGAAGAAGGGACAAATATAAATCAAGTACAGCAGAATTAATCTTCTCTGTCTTTCCTATAAACAGAAAATTGGGTTTGCAGTCTTGTTATACCCTCGTGAATGTTCCAGCCTGGCCTTTGGGTATGAGTGAGTGTGCAGCCACCTTGCTTCACTTGAATAATCCATCAAGAGGCCATGTTTGATTACTTCGGTATGGTGCTAGTAGCCAGATCTTTCCATTGTAAAGCTATCTTTCACTCTTAGTAATGAGAAATCTGTGGAGTAAGAATTTGATACCCTATGAACATACTGTTCTGCCCAAAGCTTCCAGTCCCAAACTAGCATCCACTGACAATTTTTACCAGAATCAGTCAGAACTTGGCAGTTGTGACTAGTCTGTTCTGAAACTTTTCCTGCTTTGTATCTAACCCACGTATGTATCCATAATGATTCATTAATATCTTAAAATGTAATTAATTTGTCCCAAGCAGGCTGGTCAGAGACCTTTTAAATGACTCCCCAAATGTCATGGTATGTGTCCCAAAGTCTTTGAACATGTCTATGCATTATGGCAGAGCAAACATTAAGGGGCCTTCTCATTCCTATGCTAGGCCAGTACTTCCCTTTCCGAGGAGTGATGCCTTCTGGAGGGGAATCAATAGTATAATCTACAACAGGGCACCGTCTCAATATGATCATACTACTGGTATATCATAGCTTCTAGGTCCTTCAGGTGAATAAAATTAGAAAATGGGGGGATGGGGAATCTTGAAACTCCTCATATTTTTAATTATTTACTTGTGGTTTAAAATTTGACAATTTCATGTGATTTAACCCAACATTATATTTTAAAAATCCCGAATTCACCTCGTCACTGTCAAATCTAATACTAACTTCTAAGTGCTGTATCTTCTACCACTCATCTGTTATCTTTATTGTCCCAGTAAGCATTCAACTAGCTCCTAATGGCATCGCCATTCAAATCAGTCTCTGAAGGAAGTTTGCCTCTTGTATTATACCAATCCACTAGAGATCACCATTTTCATCATATTCTGATTATTCTTTTCTGTGCTTCGGCACATTTTTCTTTTCTTTCCTACACTAGCCAAATACTACACATTTCCTTTCGTGTCTTACCTGATTTTCCATTGATAATAACCCCTGGAAATTATTCTGTTCAGAGTTCAGAATCCTCAAATCATCGCCAGACTAGGAGTTCCTTAAAAATTTCCCTAGTGCAAATCTTAACCTCCCGCAAATGCTTCCAAACCAAAACCAACCAGACAGATCACCCGGCCTCTCAGATACTGGGAGAGAAGGGCAGTGGTATTCATTGCTTCATTAGGCAGGCCATTTGATGTTAGAGTTCTAACTATTAGAAAGTACATTTAGGTGCCAAATCGAAATCTAATCCTGAGAAACTCATAATTCAGCCCTTTGTAGCCACAAAGAATTAGCTGACTCCCAGGCAGCCCTTCAGACTTTTCCCAAGAAACAGGCTCATTAACTTTCTTGTCCTAAGTAATTTATAATGGCACTTGTAGTCTCCCCTACTCCCCAGCAACCTTCCACTTATTTTGTGTCAAGAACAAACTAAAGTTGTACATCCATGTGAAGTAGGTAGGAGAGGTCAGGAAGATCAGACTTCCTTTATCCCGCTGGAGAAAAGCACTGGAGGCAAGGTGCTGGGTCCCATGTAATTAACCTGGATTCTATCCCCAGAATCACATATAGTCTGTTACTTGAGCACTGCCAGGTATGACCCCCAAACCAAATCTGCTGAGTAGCCTCTATTCCTGGCATTTGGGACACATTTTAAAGCTTCGATTATACCCACTTATCTAATGGGACAGGAAACAAAGTGAACAGAACTGAAAGTTTAAGCATCATGGAAAGGAAGTGCACATTAACAAAGGAGACGGGACTGTAGTGAGGAAGTGTGGATGGCAGATTATAGCCACTGCATGTTTCAATGAGAAACTGCCCTGAAAATGGCTTGGTGAAGGAAGGAAAGAGAAGCATGGGCTCCATGGAGAAAGAAAGACTTGAGTAAGAAGATCTGGTGCCAAGGTCAGAATCGAGTAAATTAGTTTGACTGGAGGTATGGAACTAGTGTGCACAATTCGAGACAGGAAGTTGGTCCACAGAGCAGAGATGTCTTCCTGCCTGCTGAAGAGTTTATTTCATATTGGAGAAGTTACTTCTTGCTTGAGAGCTTACTTTCTTCTATTGGAAAGCTTACTTCCTGTCGGAAAGCTTACTTCCTATTGGAAATCCTAGTTTCTATTGGAGAGAACTCTTCCTGCCATTTAAGTCATGGCTCTGGGCTTACAGACGTTCCAGATGCACTTCTGTCATCCAACAGAGCAATGAAGAGAGCAGGTCCAATAGGAGCAAAAAGTCTTCCCAGTGCAAAAATCTCTCTTCTCTTCCCAATGGTATCAGAGATCCCAAAAGTTCAGATTAAAAACAAAACAAAACAAAACAAAACTAAGTTTTTTTTCTTCAAAAAGGCTATACAAATATTAACTGAAGGCTGGGATTGGCTCGGTCTGGTAGAGTCTGTGTGTGAGAGAGACTCTGGATTCAACCCCAGCAGTGAAAAAAAATACCAACATAAATGATTTTACCAAGTATGATCCCAGCTTCCTTCTCAAAGAACAACCCTGACACACAAAAACAACAAAAATATTGCTTGATACAAAACTAGTTTTGAAATCAAACAAAAATAAAGTAGCAATAAACTTCCAGGAAATGATCCCATGGAAGAATCAAATAGCTAAATCACCAAATAAAGAATGTTAAGAGTTTTCATGTTTAAAAAAATAGTATACGATGCACAAGATAGGACCTTCAGATTTATTCTCCTTAGAGAATAAATTATAGTTAGGAGGAGTAGAATTCTTTACTCATTTTGTGACTAGGGAAACTGAGATTTAGAGTGATTAAATAATTGGCCTGCAATCATAGAATTGCAGAGCTATGACTGAATGAATGGGATAGGAATTCAAAATGACTATTAAGTTAATTACATAAGTTTTATTTTCATTAAAGTTGGCATCTCTGGCTCCCTTTACAAGCAGTTCCATACTTTCTGATTAAATACCCCATTTGATTAAAGTGATAATGACCCCACATTTCGGGGCAAGGTTTCCTTAATGGTTGAATAAATTGACAATGAATTCACTTGATGATACAGAAGTCAAAACTGACAACTTTCCACCCACGGCCTGAAAATTCACATACATGGTTCTATAAAAATTTATTCAAAGATGTTATGTCAGAGAAAGTCAAATCTCCAGTACCTTCATTTGGAAAAGGTATTAAAATTAAAAAAAAAAGTAACCAAAAAACAACATGCATAGATATATTTTCACTTACACTATACTTTTAATTCTGTGGTGTGATATCTAGAAGTTCCTATGTATGCAAAACACAAAATAGATATTGTAACCAATTTTTAATACAACTTCAGAGACTAAAAACAATACAGCACAGGTCAATATTCAACTGACTTAAATCCTAGTGGATGGAATTAAGAATCGTCTAAAGTCAAGGAATTAACTGTCTAGACATTTCTCCTAGATTTCTATTTGAGGATCTGTATTTCCACCCCCCTCATCCTTTGAATTCCCAAGCTAGGAATTCAGAACCTGCTGTTGAAAGGATCATCATCCTTACTTCTCAATCTATTTATCAGGCTAAAATGCAAATTTAAGTAATGAATACCTTTCAACATCTCCGAAGGGCCTTCTCAGGGAGCATGCTGAGCTAACTGGGGAAGGGGTTAAGCCACCCCTATTTTTCAGATCAGAAAACAGTTGTTCTGATATGAGAAGGATCATTACAATGGTGCCTGCTCTCTTCTATAAAAGCTATACACATTTTTTGCACAACTGTATGATTGTTATGGCAACCATAAAAATGGAACCATCATTCTTCAAATTACACACTGCCCATACTGGATTACTTACATACGTTTGTTCTTCCACACTTCCCAGAATTTCTTTTCAGAAAGTGCTATGTCTGTCCTATAGATGTTGAGGAGCAAGATAAAGTGGTCTCTTTCAAAGGGTGACGCCACAACAATGAACCTTTCAAAGGCAGAGGCCTCAAGAAAGCTAGGGCTTCCTGTCAACTCTCCTAATCCTGTGTTCCAGGGGGCGGGGAAACAGCCTAGAAAATGTATTCCTCAATGATCAGTTGTTGTATATGTATGCTTTTTAAAGAATATTAATGGGCACAGTTCTGCAAAATACTGGAAACACTTGTAAGAGTCTCAGCTTATTGAAGTGAGACTTTAGTTGAATTTACAGCTAAGAAATAGTAACAACATGATCAAATACAGAGATGGCTAGATCGATTTCAATTTCAGCTATATTTCCGGGAATCATTGAGGCCCATGAGTGGAATTTGGTAGCTGTTAAGAGGAAAAGAGTAGCAAGTCTTTCTTCTCATGAATGGGGGAAAGCCAAGTTTGGTCTTATGTGTCTCAAATATTCATTTTGGGTCAAAATTCTGGTGCACTGTTTAAAGAACCAATTCAACAGTTATTGAATTATTTTCCTTTTCTTTTAATTTTTGCAGTCCATCTGGGGTGCCCTCATTCTCATACTATCTTTCTCTCAGGTCCTATTTTGTTTTATAAAGGCAGGTTGATAATAAAGTTCCGGCTAGTTTTTTTTTTTTTTTTGGCTTTTCGGCCACACCCGGTGATGCTCAGTGGTTACTCCTGGATATGCACTCAGAAATTGCTCCTGGGTTGGGGGACCAATATGGGAAGCCAGGGGATTGAACCACTGTCCATCCTGGGCAAAGCAGACGCCTTACCCCTTGCACCGGCCCAGTTCTGGCTAATCTTAATATGAAACATTAGACTCTGAGATGAAAACATGCACATAATTACAGTTTCTTTTTTTTTTTTAAAGAAATTAAAAAAAATTTAAAGCACTGAAATTAATCTAGTTTTGCTGTTTCAAAGACCTCAAAAATTACACTTGTTCTGTATTTAGGGATCATTCCTTGCTTGAGGGAACATATGTAGCGCTAGAGATAGAACCTATGGTCAGTGATCAGGGCAAATGCCTGACCTTGTACTGTCTCTGACCCACACAGCTCCTCTTTTAAGAGTGAGTCAAGGTCTAAATCTTCTCCCGGTCCATGCTAGTATGCTTTAGCTTTGGCTACCGGGATGATATTCCTAAGGCTAACATTACATTTAAGTATTTTTTGGAGTTGAAAGAATAGTACAGTATTTTGCACCAATTCCAGTATCACAAATGATCCCCCCAGAACACCATGAGGAGTGATCCCTAAACACAGGCCTCCCCCAAGTACCCCCACCCAAACCCATTAACCCACTTCCAAAAAAACCTTCATTGTCTCCCAGTTACCATGACACTAGTTGTCAGCTCAGCATTCAATTTCTTCCATGATCAGACCTCAAGGTGCTTTTCCACCCTGACACCTCACCATTCACTTCCACGAATACGGAGCTTCTTTTTTTATTGTTCAAACACCCTGGCTACATAGTCCTACCAAAACTCCTGAATCTCATCTCTTCCTCTAAACTTTTTTCTTTCAAGGAAAGAAGCTTCAGAAATGTATATTTCAACAACTACTTCAGGATCTTAAAAACAGCTGGCTTAATAATTATTTCCTGAGCTGCACCTCTAATTTGGCATCTTTAATTTTCCACTGTAACAAGTGGCTATGGCTGGCAGAACCATAAAAGCTTCCACCTAGGGCACCTTTCACCAGGACACTGTCACATATGGAAGAGAGAAACCAGTTAAGGTGATGCCATGACCAGTGCTCTGATTTTCTAGGTTTAAAAAATACATAATCTTATGAATTATAAATACACCAATAATCAAGTGTGGATGGAAGGAGGCAAAAAATGAGGAAGGGGCCATAATGTGAAGCAGTTTGAAATGTTCACACAAAATAAGACAGCACCGTGTAAGTGAAAGAACTTTCTTTCCCCACGTTGGGAGCTGGGGCTGACTGAAGAAGCTTCAAAGTTCTTTTAAGCAGCTTTTCCACTGACATGGCCACAGTGTAAATGTTCATGGTATGCCATTTTAGCAAGTGGACAGTTTCCAAGAGTTAAAATTCATACTGAAGTAACAGAAGAAGACATTACGGCAATTCCCAATATGTGGGGCTAAGCAAAAATGATATATGTGGATACTGAAATCAAAAGTTGGTTTTTGAAAGAATAAGACTAGCAAACCCTTAGTTAAAAATGAGAGAAAATATAACAGAAAACCCAAATAAACTAGGTCAGAGATGAAAGGGGGGTACAACAGATAACTCGGAAATACATAAGTTCATAAAGGTTACAATGGACAACATTAGGCTGGAAAGCCTGGAAGAAATGGAAGGGATTTTTAGAATCTACAACCTCCCAATATTGAATGAGGAGAAAGAAGGAAAACCAAATAAGCCAATTTCAAGGAAGGAAATTCAAAGTCTCCCCAAGAACTAAAGCCCAGATCCAGATAAGAATTTTACCAAATTTCAAGACTTACAAAGGTCAGAGACACAGTACAGCTCAGCAGTATTCTAGGATATAAGACCAGTTTAACACATAAAAATCAATGAATGTAATATATCACAGCAACAAAAAGAGGAAAATAATATAATCATATCAATAGACAAAAAGAAATAATTTGACAAGATTCAACATATATTCTTGATAAAAGACAAGAACTAGTGGTAGAGAAATAGTACAGTGGGTAGGGTGCATGATTTGCATATGGAAGACATGGGTTTAATCTTTGCTTCTCTTTATGGTCTCCTGAACCCATCAGGGTTGATTCCTTAGTGCAGAGCTGGAAATCAGCCCTGAGTACAGCCTGGTATGGTCCCAAACAAACTAATCAAAATAAAATAAATAAATAAAAACTAATAAAAAAATAAACACCAAAAAAGAATGCCAAGGTGCTAAATTGACTTGTCTATGATATGAGAACTCTGGAGAGTTCTTGGAATGAGGAGAGTCAATTTTCCTCCCTACTGGAAAGACCCAGCAATGGACATCTTCTGGCATAGAAACATAGTCCAGCTATACAACCTAACTGTCCCTCCAAAAATTCTAAAGTGTACAGCTGTGACACCTCCAAATTTCATAGAACTGACAGATCCAGTAAGAGCACTGAAAATTTGATGGGAAAAACTGTGTAGACGCTCAATAAGTTCAATGAGCAAAAAATGATAAAACAGCTTCCACTTGTTTGGAGAGTGCTGTTTCCTCCTTAAAGATGCCTTTAGTCTCAATGTCATGGAGTGTTTTACCTACGTGTTGTTTTATATACCATAAGGTTTCAGGTCTGATCTCAAGGTCTTTTTGCAAAAATTCTCAGACACAAAAAGAGGAGGGCTGGAAGTTACAGCTCACCTCATGAAGCTCACCACAAACAGGCATGAGTTTAATTAGAGAAATAACTACATTGTGAACTATCCTAACAATGAGAATGTATGAGGGAAGTAGAAAGCCTGTCTAGAGTACAGGCGGGAGTGGGGTGGGGAGGAGGGAGATTTGGGACATTGGTGATGGGAATGTTGCACTGGTGAAGGGGGGTGTTTCTTTACATGACTGAAACCCAATTATAATCATCTTTGTAGTCAAGGTGTTTAAATAAAGATATTAATAAAAAAGGCAGATAAAAAATGATAGCACAGAAAGTCTAACTAGAACCTACCTCAGACAATAATTTTAGTAGCACCACTATAAGATAGAACAATTATCACAAATACTCTTTTATTGATTTACTTGTGATAATTCATTTGCCATTTTGTTTTGATAAGCAATATACATACTATAAATAAAATTTGCTAAAGGGGCAAGTTTGGGTGGAAGGTGGGAAACTGGTGACATGGGTGAATGTGCAGTGGTGGTAGGACTGGTGCTGGAACATCAAATGCCCGAAACAATTATATTATGAATAACCTTGTAAATCAGAGTGTTAAGTACAGAAAGAAAAAAAAAACCAACACTGTGATAATGATGGGAGAAGTAGATGGGTCTAGAGTGTGGTGCTGGAATATTTCACAAATAAAACCCCTATTAAGTAAACCACAGTATCTAAAATAAAATTTTGTTTTGTTTTGGGGCCTTACCCAGCAGTACTCAGGGGTTACCCCTAGCTCTGTGCTCAGATCTAGGGGGTGTGTGGTCACCAGGTGTGGTCCCACACAATCTAAACAAAAAAAACACTCAAAAAAACAAAAAATGATTACTCCTGTCAGTGCTTGGAGACCATATGGGATGTTGGGGATTAACCCCGGGTCAGCTATGTGCAAGGCAAATACATTATTCACTGTACTATCGCTCTGGCTCTAAAATAAAATTTTTGATTAAAAAATAAGGGTAGAGGGGCCGGTGAGATAGCATGGAGGTAAGGCGTTTGCCTTCCATGCAGAAGGATGGTGGTTTAAATCCCGAAACCCCATATGGTTCCCTGTGCCTGCCAGGGGCAATTTCTGAGCGCTGCCGGGTGTGACTCCAAAACCAAAAAAAAAAAAAAAAAAAGTAAAATAATAAGGGTAGAAACTACCTCAAGGTAGTAACAGTCACATATGAAAAATATTAACAGCCAACATAATATTCCATGGTAAAAACCCAAGTCTGTCCTCTGAGATCAGACACAAAGCTAGAATGTACCCTTTCTTCATTATTATCTAATAAGATTCTAGCAGTCCTCAGCATAGTAATATGAAAAGGAATCAAAGGCATTTAAATTGAAAAAAAAAGTTAAAAATAAACCAACACAGCAAAGTACCAGGTTTTCATAAAATTAACACATAAAAATCCACATGCAAACAATGAATAGAAGGGGAAGAAATAAAAATGTTCCCCAAAATATCAAGTACCTCAAAATCAACTTAACAAGGGATAGCAGAAACATATAGAAAGCTGTGATCATTTTAATAAAAGAAGAGGTTACAAGGAAATGGAAATTATTGTCAATATTTAACAATGCTTAGTAATATTTAACATTTAATAGTGTTTAAATGACCATCTTGGGGGGCCGGGCGGTGGCGCTGGAGCTAAGGTGCCTGCGCTAACCTAGGACGGACCGCGGTTCGATCCCCTGGTTCCCCATATGGTCCCCCGTGCCTGCCAGGAGCGACTTCTGAGCGAATAGCCAGGAGTAACCCCTGAGCGTCACCGGGTGTGGCCCCAAAACCAAAAAAAATAAATAAATAAAATAAATAAATGACCATCTTACCCAAAGTAGTATGTAGTTTTAGTGCAGTCTGCATCAAAATACCAACAAAATTTATAAATGACTTAGAACAAACACTACTAGTATTTATACAGAATCATAAATTTTCCCAAATAGTCAAAGTAATTCTGAGGAAAAAGATGAGAGGTATTGCATTCCTTGATTTTGGGCCTGGAGAGAGAGAATAGCAAGTAGGGCACCTGTCCTTGCACCCAGCATTTCATATGGTACCCTAAGCACTAACAGAAATGATTCCTGAGGACAGAGTTAGAAGCCAAGAGCACTGCCAGGTATAGTCCTGAAAGCATACTATAAAACTCCAGTTATTAAAAACAACAACAACTGTGTTACTTAAATAAAGACAGACTACAAGACCAATGGAAGAGAACTGAGAAACAAGAAATAAACCCTCAGATATAAGGATAATCTATGATTAAGAGGCTGAGAGGATAAAGCAGAACAAGGAAAGTCTCTTCAACAAATTGTTAGTAAAATTAGATAGCCACATGATTCAGAAAGAAAGAAACTGGATCCATATCACACACACTCTAAAAAACTTCTCAAGATTAAACCCAAAACCATAAAATACATTGAAGAACTATAGGTATAATTCTAGGATATGGATCTCAGAGGTTATCTTCAAGTGATATGACTCCATTGGCAAAGACAATAACAACAATAAAATAAAAAAATGGGACTACATTAAACTAAAAAGTTTTTACATGGCAAAAGAAACTTGGGATAAAATAAGAAGATACTCTATTGAATGGGAGAAAATATCTGCACGGCACTTATAAGACAAAGGACTAATATCCAGTATATATTAAGCACTCACCAAGCTCAACAATGGGAAAAACAATCTATCCACCAAAAACCCAGGAAGAAATTAATGGGTACTTCCACAAATAAGGATATGAAAAAAATGTTCATTTGTTATAAGGGAGATAAAAATCACAATGAAAGGGGGGGGGAGGGGATCACAATGACAATGTTCTACAGCTACCAGTTCAGCTTGACAGCTTCTGTACTAATCTCAGAAGAGATGCAAGCCAAGCCACTGAAACTCAAGTGTATGCCAGTCTTCAGGCTGAAAACTCTGGGTGCCCTTGGAAGGGAAGTGAACCAATACCCAACCCTATTGAAGCCCCAACAGTTGAACCCACACCCCACAGCTGTTGCCATACAAACCATGCAAACAGATCAACTTCACTGCGTCTCAACTAAGAGGCAGCAAGTCAAAATTTTAGGTACATCAGTTTGGGGGCAGACAACTCTGGGTCCTCTGAAATTGGGTGGGTAGCTTCTCTGAACTTCCACTGGACTGCCCCAGCATCCACACCCACATCCCACAGCCGCCACCATGTAAGCAACAGCCCAACTTCACAGCTTCACCACTAAGCTTGGAAGAGATGCAAGCCAAGCCACTGAAACTTATTGGCCCAATTCTACAGATCCTGGAGTTCCTGGAGTACTTGGTCGTGCAACACCACCAAATTCCCTAACATAACAATTTTCACAAAAAAATTTTTTTACTAAGGATTTTTTTTCAATTTCATTAACAAGTAATCTAAAGAATTATTTTATGCCTGCTAAGGGGGAAGGCTTGGTGGGGTGGTGGAGGAAAGTGGGAAACTAAGGATGAGGAAGGTCACTGTAATGATGGGATTAGTGTTGAAACATTAAATGCCATAAACAACTGTATTATGAACAAATTGTAAATCATTATATTCAAATAAAGGTAAAAAAATAAAAGGAAAATCACAATGACAATGCGATAGCATTTCATACAAGAGAGAATGGTATAGATTAAAAAGCCTGGAAATGTTTGGTGGGGAGATAGTAAAAAGCCATCTTTCATTGTTGGTGGGAATGTCATCTAGTTTATCATCTTCTTTTTTTTTTAGTTTATCTTCTTATGGAAAACAATATGGAGATTCCTCAAAAAAGCAAGAATAGCTCTTCCATATAATCCAACAATTATATTTGTCATCCAGCATTGATTACAAAAGATATATATAGTATATATGTATAATATATCTGTGTGTATATATTATATGTCTGTATTCATTGTAACACTAGTAGAATATCCAGAATACAGAAACAATTAAAATGGATAAAGTATACACACACATATACACTCGAATATCACACAGTGGTTAGAAAAGACGAAACCATGCAGTTTGCTGCAACTTGAATGGACTGGAGGGCATAGTGTTAAGTGAGATAAATAAAAGTGAAAAGGACAAATATCAGATGATTTCACTCATCTCTATAAAAAAAATAAAGGGAATAAAACAGTGTTGAAGTAACGAGCCCTTGGCTTTTCATTGCAAAACTGAGATTACCAAGCAATGCCAGGGAGAGGAGATAAGTGGTCTACAAATGACATAGGACAATGCTCTTGGCCACTCTGGTGATGGGGAAGGTACTAACTGTATATCAAACCCACTAAAAGTTATTACTACTGTAGCCATGCTTTAAATGATAGTGAATAAAAAAGTAAAAGAGTTTCTGAGTAAACATTAATCAAACACAAACCAAACAATGTACGTGGACCCTGAGACACTGAGGGTCAGGACATACTCTTATGGGGTGATGAAAGTCCTGAGACTGCTTCCTCCTGAGGTCTGGAATGAAATCTGGACATGGGCTCCCACAGGTGTGCTCAGCAGGCACTTGGCACAGAGGTCTCGTAGAAAGGCTTTTGTTTTGGTGGGGTTTATGTGTGTCCTTTATGACTGACTTAACACACACACACACACACACACACACACACACACACACACACCAGCATAATTCATTCACCTCTGCCCAATTTTGTTCCACAGAGTCCCTCTGCTGTGTCAGAGGGGTGCAGTGAGCATGGCCATATGCACCTGTGAGCAGCAGAATCTGAAGAGTTAAAAAAGGGGTGTGTCTACTCACATGTCAGGCAGGTGACATAGACAAGGGACCTTGGTTTCTATCTTGATGACAGTAGGTCAAGCTCTTGGGACAGAAAAGACACCATGTGTGGAGACAAGAGTGCATGTGTGGGGCCTGGGAGATAGCATGGAGGTAAGGCGTTTACCTTTCATGCAAAAGGTCATCA
>PVKC010033006.1:0-14092 GCA_004027635.1 Crocidura indochinensis
CCATTGATCATCAGTCAATTAGTGCAAAATTATTTTCAGCCATAACTATTATTTAAGTTAAAATGTCCATCCACTCCCATAGGCTGCATTGGGAATGTAAAATTGGTGGAGTGAATTTACATTCTTTACTAAAGGTAAGTTGTTATCATATATAGTGATCTTGGTTATTAACATCAAAATGGTAATAAGAAGGTTAGAAATAGGAGTTCAGCTGTTTTAAAAAATAGTGGATCCATGATTGCATAATCAAACTGAATTATTTTTCTAATTATAAATAATCTAACGTTTTATATAGAAAATTCTAGGAATTAAGAACTTAGATGCTCTTAAACTCATGCTACAGTGCTCATAACATTGGAGCTATATAACTTTTTATAACATAAATTATGAAATTGCAATTTAAAATTTAATGGTTGCTTTTTGTTCAGTAAATTTGACAAGATTTTGGATCTTTTCTTAGCATCTCCAATATGTTATTTAGTAGTGGCTATCTTAGTTTGCATTATATACAGACAGGAAGCTCTCTCTACAGTGTGGATTAATCCTCTTGCACACAGAAATTTAAGCCAACTCAGGTACTCTACAGCCATCAATGGGAGTCCCAAGGAGATTTCTCCAATCTTAATAAATTTATGCTAAAGAAAATAACGTAAATGTATTCAGCTATCTGGAAATAAAATTTAAAGTTAAAATATGAAGAGCAACTAACTTTCTGTATCTTACTGAATTATATGCATTTGTAGAGGACTTAACTTAAATCCTAATCCTCGTGGTTATGTGGAAGTTACTGGTTTTAACAGACTAATCATGAGTAAATGACTATTCTAACTTGAACCTTACCAGGGAAATCTTACCCTAAAATTACAGTGAGAAAATAACAGTAAAGTTAACTCAGCTGTGTTTTCTCCGTGCATACCACTAAAGAACTTTTCTAAGAAAAATTGGCAGTGTGTCTTCACACAAATGTCAGTTAACAGGTATAATCATTTTCACAAATATTAATTGCTACTTAACTCTTTCCATTTTATCTAAATGAAATTCTTTTTTTAAGTATAGAATAATTATTTTATAGAACTAAATTCAGTTTAACTTGCAGTTAGGGCAAAAATTTTGCTTCTTTTATTTTCCTTATATTTCTAGCCTCAAAAATAGCTGTGCCTACCAATACTTTATTAATTACTTGTATATAAAGTACATTTAAATATTATGACTATATGAAATTTACCTTGCTTCAAAATAAGTTCGAAATAAATAATACGATGGTGCTTTGACTTAATATTTGTCTTATTTCAGAGAAAATTCTGTCCTCCCAAAAAGAGAGGACCACTTATACCTCCAAGGCCTATTCTGCTAAAGTATATTCCACTATCTAATTAATCTGATCTTTTTCAGATATTAAGACTGCAGAATCAAACCAGTCAATTGCATCACTTGGAGTAAATGTAGCATAAAATTTTCATCTTTTCTTATAGGTAGTAGCTTCAGTCCTTTGCCACCTTAAAGACAAAGGATGGACCTTTTCTGACCACAGTCCCTTTTTGATATTTCTTAGATGATAGAAACTCTAGAATATAAACCTGAAAGGAAGCCTATAGCTTCCCCTGAAAATAATTAAGCTATTAGAAATTAAGACAGGTCTAAAGACATTTTCTCTGGGATCCAGTTAAGAATAGGCAACAGAAATTATATGCACTAACACCTAGTTTAAGTTTCCAGTTTTAGCAGAAAAAAAACATAGGACTCACCTGTCGCCTAGAAGGAGTCTCCACCTGAAGGACAGAGAAAGGATCTTCTTGCAGATTCAGAGACTCAAACCCCTGTAATCCCAGCTGCTCACACCTCTATCCTGTGACCACCACAGAGACCAGAATGCAGACATCCTAGAAACACTCCCTGACAGCTAACTCCTGAATTGACTGGGAAATGATCACAGACCCACAGCTGAAATCAAAAGACTGAACCAGAAAGACTCTTAAACAAACAAACAAACAAAAAATCACCTTTTACTCTTGTGTATATATGTTTCTTGTTAAGCCTATTTTGTTTAACAGCAGTTACTAATATAGTTTTACTGTCTTATCTAAATTTATTGGACTATTAAAAAATAATTTCTGTATATATTTATGTGGTTGATTCAGCAGACCAGCAGTCACCCTTCTGACATTCCAATCTAAATTTGTTTATATATTCTACTATTTCTATTGTTTAATTCTTCTACTCTAAACTTTAAATTTTTATAATTATGGAAGGGACAGAAGATAATAGTATTACTCCAATTTTTTCTGCTCCTTATAATTTTCTTGCATGAAGTGTTTTACTTAATTGTTCTTACTCCTCAGCTTCAGAAAAGATTCTCCGTCTTTATTATATTAAAGTAACCAGCCTATATTTATGTCCTCATAAGATATAGATCAGATAACTGATATTCTAGTCTTCATACTATTTTGACCAATTTAGTTGACATAAGTTCTATATAAATGACAGCTTCTGAATTCTACATTGCTAGGATCAGATTAATAATTTAATTTTTTAGTGCTGCTTATTTCTCCACCTCCTATTGTACAGCAAGTGAGACATATATTTATTTTTTAAAAAAAAGGTTGTAATGGGGGCCGGGTGGTGGCGCTGGAGGTAAGGTGCCTGCGCTAACCTAGGACGGACCGCGGTTCCATCCCCCGGTTCCCCATATGGTCCCCAGTGCCTGCCAGGAGCGACTTCTGAGTGAATAGCCAGGAGTAACCCCTGAGCGTCACCGGGTGTGGCCCAAAAACCAAAAAAAAAAAAAAAAGTTGTAATGCCATACTGTGACATAAGGCATAAGGCACCTCCAGATGAATCATCTATGAATTTTCCTGGAGCAGTGGGCTGATATATCACCAAGAAATGTTTTAGCCAACAGGCCCATTGGTGGACGTTAATAGTACTTCCTACATGGATTACTGGCAATATTTCTGAAATTCATAACATAGTAGTGACATTAAAATCTCTTTTCATATTATTTGTCATTCTCTCCCTTGCAAAATTACAGGCCAAAATTACAGGCCTCAGTCAATGACTCAGGGAAATTTTCAGCACCAAGTCTATAAAGAGTTTCCCTACAGGCCAAATAAATCTGCATCTCAAAAGCGTAGGGCCAGGCCAGCTAAGATGCAAACCCTCTTCTTATGTTTCTTCCTCCCTTTTAGCTCTGGATTCTTTTCACCTGTATTGGCTAGTTTTTGATATGCGTATTTTAAAGCCTGCTGTCATTATGTCCCTAGTATGACTCCCCACCTTTTGTCAGTGCGGAAATGCCTTTTATACCTGAAACTGGGATGATTATGGGATGATTAGATGTATATATATTACCAACATGGAAGAGTAAAATAGTCTGATGTCTTTTGAAGATGCGGATCCCCATACAATTTATTTTGTGTGGTTTCACTATTTCATGTTTGGCCACTTGTGTTACCTGTTTTCCTCTCCTGAAGGATTTTTCTCCACTAAAGATCCTGAGATGCAAGTCGCCTGCAGCATTTGATACTTTTTGAAACATCGGAGCTGCCATCTTCACTCCTTATACATGCTGTTGTCCTCCATTTTTTCCCCATTATACTCTAGTAGCTTGGCTTTTTTACTGTGTGTTGTGGTAGGGTTCATGGGCTTGGAGATGCATCTGCCTGTGAAGCACTCTTCCCTGTTTGTCATTTCTGGCTTGTCTCCACTTACACAGCTTCAGCAAGGGTTTGCTTCTTGGTGGGGGTTGGTCTCAGCCTCCACAGCAATGTTCAGTTGCAGGCCCTTGGAGTAGTGATTGTGGCAGCCCAGATACAACATTTTAGGATATATAAAGAAAACATATTTTCAGAAGGATAGATAAGTTTATTTAACTTATAAGTTTGAAAAATTATTTTTATGGGGAGGCAAGGTGGCCACCAAAGGTGCTTCCTAGGTCTGTGCTCAGGGATCACTTCTGGTGGGCTCTGGAGATCATATGGCAGTATGCAATGCTGAATGCAAGGCAAATTTCCTACTCAGTGTAGTACTACTCAAACACTAGTGAACAGTTATTAAGTATAACTTCATCTTGGTACATCTTAGCTCTCTTTCAGCATTCTATATAAGAGTTGGTGTGTTTTTTTAATTAAGACTGCTTAGAAAAGATACCTATCAGTTATAAATTAAAGTAATATAATATAATAATTCTTATTGCCTTTATACCAACCTTTCAATTAGAGGTATTTTGGGGGGATTTTTTTTGCGGGGTCACACCCTGTGGTGCTCAGGATTACTTCTGACTGTGCACTCAGAAATCACTCCTGGCAGGCTCTGGGATCATATGGGATGCAGGGATTTTTACCACCATCTGTCCTAGATTGGCTGCATGATAGTTAAATGTCCTACCTCTGTGCTATCACTCTGGCCCCATGCAGAGATATTCTTTATATATTAGCATATATGTGAGCAGGTCAGATCATGATTTTCTTCTATTCTCTTTCATTTGCTGTTTTCTTTATAAAAGTGAAAGTAGATTATTCCCTATTTGCATCACCTTTAAAATATCAGGGTTTATATTTTTCATGGGTAGATTATTAAATCAACTATTATTTTCCACTGGTATCCTATTATTAAAGTTAAAATTAACTCTATTCTTCACACCCAAGACTGAAACAGCACCAATATCTCTTAAGTCATATTATAGCATAATTTTAAATTTCTCTCCTAATAAAATGGAATGTTGGAATTTAAAAATTGCTTAAATATAACCCAAATAAATTTCTAATCTTAATTTATAAATCATGTTTCTTAATTTTAATAATAATATCACATATCATAATTGATCTTTGTAAGGATACTGACTGTTGAATCTTACTTTAATTTCTTTTGGTGTAAACCTGCCCCAATTTGTTTTCTTAACTTCTTCTTTTGAGACATTAATACTACCTGGAGAATCAGAACACCCATCCAAGCCTGGGATGGGCAGGCTATTTTGAATAAAGCATAAAAGAGTCTGGCTGGGAGAAGGGGAGAAGAACAACAAAATGTGAGGAGAAACAGCAAGGGATAGAGTCAGAGCTCCTTAATTAAAGACATGAGTTAGGCAGGAACTCATGGCAGAAAAAAGCCATGAGGGAATAAAGTGAGCTGACTCCTATGAAACTTTAACTGTCTGCTTGTTAATTATTTCTCTGCATTATCCTGCATCTTCACATCCCCTGTCAGAAGGTGCTAGAGTTGCTTTGCCATGCTAGTGGCTGTCTCACCCAAAAGATGAACTTTATAATGTATATTTTATATTTGAATCTACATGTTTTGTCATTATTCTGATTGTAAGTATTTTAGAACCTCAAGGATTTTTTTTGTTATGTGATATATATCTGAGATGTGTGATTTATATCTATTAAATGTCTGCTGGCATTCTGCTTATATACACTTCTTAATGAAGGCTAGAATTGTTAGCACACTTTTGATCAATACAAAATGTCAATGTTTATGAGATGTCCCTCCTGTAGCTAAATAACAAAACATTACAAATTTTATCTTGTTATCAAATTCCCTCTACCACCATACTAGATATCCTACTTTAATTAGAGAGGTCCTTACAGAGAGATCCCTCGTTGTAAAGAATTGGTGGTAGAACCAAACTCCAAAGTTCAACAAAGCTCAAGAAACTGATTTCTACCAATTCATAAACTTGCAAGTAACCTAAATGAGATCGATGACATCCCAATCTTAGTCAATTTTTGATTGACTATGTTCTCTTTTAAGGCCTTACAATATAAATCAACTAAATCACTCTAGGATTCTTGAGCCACAGGAACTCTGAGAAAATCTTTGTGTGTACATGCAATTATGCTCTCATGTGTGTTTGTTGTGACGTAGTCCAAAGTAGTGCTTAGAGGATACAAGGGTCACTCATGGTCACTCCAGTTATCACTTCAAATATAGGATCTGAAAATGGATTGTTCTGTGGGCTGTGCAGTACCAGGTATTACCAGTACCACATCCTAATATGCTAAGGATTCCCCCATGTTTATGGAGAATTGGCCTGGTGAATGCCAAGCACGTTCCCAAATAACTTTTGTCCCAGCTCATGTGTGTATATTTTAGCCATTAATGTGGGCTTTATTATATACACAATAACAGGTGGCTACTACAAATTGTTTTATTTATTTTATCTTAAGCCATCGATTTCTAATATACAAAGAAATATAATATATACTATGAACATAAATTTAAATAAGACATAGTTTCCCCTCTCAATGAGTCATACCAACATAGGTTGCAAATATAATGGATAATCAATTCACTGCACATTTTACTAAATTAAAATGCTTTAAATTTCATCTTTCCCAAATTAAAATGTTCATTGTAACATAAATTAATTTAGTCTGAACTTACAAATTCTAACTGGAATTTATATATAATATATAATGCTTATATGTATAGGAAGTGAATTAGCCAATTATTGAAATGATACCATTAGCCATTAAAATAATAGCATTAGTTCAGTCATGGAAACAAGTCTTTACCCCTACACCTTCTTTAAAATAACAACTTTATTTAATTTTTAGTAAATAATTTTATTATGTTTAGAATTTTGTGTTAGAATAATGTATTTGAAGTCACTGAAGTAAATAGTTTTTGTATAGAATATTTGTAGATATCACTATAGCAAAAACATTCTGTTGAAAATAAAAAGTATTCTAAAAGGTTAGATAGAAACTATGATATACTTCCTTTAGTGTGTTTGTCATGTCTAATAAAATTGGTGTATGGTGTGAAAGGAAAAGGGGGCAAGGAAAGAATAGGCAGAGGAGGAATTGAGGAAAGAGTAATATGAAGAGAAAGATTAATTTAGTAGAATATTATAAGCACATTTGTAATGGCCTCAGGTTGTACACTAAAAATATGCAGTTACTTTTCAGAAACAATAAAAAGTGATAAACATATCCAAATGATTTTCTGCATTGCAAATGCATAATTTGCATTGTAAAGGTAATGAATTAATTACCCTACCAAACAGCATAACATTTTACATTTTCTTGAAGATTCGGGTGGCTCATGTTAAAATATGCGTGAATAGTAAACTTTTGATGCCTATCCTCAAGAAAGGATGAAAACAAGTTATTTTATATTTACTTTGAGGCTAGTGATACATAGCACATACAAATACCATATAAGTGACTTAATGATGACATTCTGAAAAATTTAACAGACTATATAAGTTAAACTACAGTCTTACACATAATTATTAAAAATAGAATTAATATAAATTATTAAATAACATTATAAATAATGTTATAATAAATAAATAAATAACAGTATAAATAATAATGTGCTCATGAATGTAAAATGATCTTTATTATGACTATTTACATAAAGATACTAAAATATAATTTTGAACATTTAATAAACTCAAAGCATCAAAAATAAGTTGAAAACTTTAGCATTAGGGGGCCGGGCGGTGGCGCTGTAGATAAGGTGCCTGCGCTAACCTAGAATGGACTGTGGTTCGATCTCCCAGTTCTCCATATGGTCCCCCGTGCCTGCCAGGAGCGACTTCTGAGCGAATAGCCAGGAGTAACCCCTGAGCATCACCGGGTGTGGGCCAAAAACAAACAAAAAAAAAACAAAAAAAAACAAAACAAAACAAAAAAAAGAAAACTTTAGCATTAAACTAATTTTATCTTTTATTTGATCTTTCTAGCTTCTATGTGCCATTATGTATTAGATCATTGTCGATTCTTATTGATCATTATTGTGTTAATTTGGTTATGTGGAAAATAACAGGCAAAGGTAGAAGGAAAGAAAATAATATTAGGGAATATGTGCAGAGTCTCTGTCCAGAATTATACTCTGTTTAATTTTATAGATTCAGAGTTTCTTAAGACTATATTGGGAAAATAATCTAAGATGCTTAGTGTACATGGGATTCATAGTAACCTATGAAAGCTCTATCACATCCTTAAATGTTTTAACAGTTTTATTTAAAACTATTATTAATAAGTTTAATAGAATCACCATGAAATAAACAGTTATAAAGTTGTTCAAGATATATTTTCAGAAATATAATCTTTCAATACCCATCTTTTCACCAATGTACATATCATAGCAACAGTGTCCTCAGTTTCTTGCCCACTCTCTCCACCTTATGGCAGCCATCTACGCCAAGTTCATATTTTTCATCTGTTTCTGACTCTGTATATCTCCTTCATTTTTTCCATCTCACTCCACAGAAACTGGCACTTATCAAAAAGAACAAAAACAACCATTGCTGGTGTGGATGTGGAGAAAAAGGAACACTTTTTTGCTGCTTGTGGATATGAAAACTGGTCCAGGCCTTTTGTAAAACAAAATGGACATTCCTCAAAAAATAGAAATTGCGCTTCCATGTGAACCAATAATATTGATCCCAGGAATAGTTTCATTATATGTATGCATTTAATTATTATTTTAACTCTTTCAGTCCATGTTCCAAATGTATTCTATTGAAGCCTCCTTCCATTTTCTGCACTCCATCAGAGCTATGGTTCCAGTGTTTTGGGAAATGGACGGTGGATGGCAGGGCCCGGAACCTGTCTGAAGGGGTGGGTGCAGGGATCCCAGTGATCTCCTGTAAACACACTGGAATGCACACCAAAGACCCACTCTCTCAAGAATCTTTTCAGGTTTCCACACCAACCACTAGAGCGCAAACTTTCTGCTGCCTGGACAGGCCTGTGAGCCCTGCACATCCACACTCCATTTCCCAAACCGCACAAATCCTAGCTCACTGGGGAAGAGTACAGGGACATCTGGTTAATGCTATTGCATCTACACAAAGACATTTTGATTTATATCATGCTGTTCTAGAAAGATAGGACCTAAAGTTTCTTTCCCTTAGAAAATGTACTATCCCAAACCAGAACAATGAACTAGGCTGCAATATTTATATTATACTTAGATAACCTCCCCTCTCTAGAAAAAATTAACCTTTAAAACATATGTTTCTAACTACTTCTTTTACAAACACTTTAAGAGACCACTTATAAATACTCTGAATCTCCAGCATTCCAAGTCATCAAATACAAAGAAAAATGGAAAAACTAAGGAAGACACCTGCAGCATATAAAATGGGGAGAAATTTTTAGCAATTTTCAAGTCTACCAAAATGCATGAGCCTTACAGTTGAGAGGTAAAATCATTATTTATGTCTTAGCAATAGAAATCCAAGAATCACTAGTCTGCATAATTAAGAAATGTAATCCTGAACAATTTGACTAAATCAAAGAGGAATTCTATCAGAAGATGAGATAATCCATATATATGGAACTGAAGGAACTGAAAAACATTTAGGAGTCAATAAAAATGAGATACATATTATAATGTATATAATTATATAATATTATAATTATATTATAATCTGGGGACTTGACAGACAAAGTAATTGTACATGGATTCTGTTTTATTTATTTTAACGTTCTTTGGCAGAGAGTTCAAAGTTAAGATATAAGCAAGGGGATTTCTTCTGAGAATTATGTTATAGGTCCTACCACTGTAACTTTACCTTATCCTCTTTCTTTGCATTTTTGTTCTCATAATTAAAAATTTTTAAAAATGAGATACAAAATATTGGAAAAATGTAAGGAACTTAATGAACGAAAAACAAAAGAAATAATCATATACACACATACACACACACAAGAAGGGGAGGAAAAATGAAAAGGAGAAAAACAAGTAGTGTGGAAGATAAAAGCAGAGAATTTTCCCACTTCCTGAAAAGAGGCTTCTGTTCAAATTCAAGAAGAAAAACAGAGTCAAACAAAATAGAATCTAACAGAACAAAACCAAAGATATGTAGTAATCCAAATAGCAAAAACAAAAGAGATAAATTAACTTTTAAAAGCAGTAAGAGAGAAGAAAACCCTCAAGTATAAAGGAAAGAAAATAATAATAAACTAGGTCTTCCATTTAAAACAATCCTGGCAAGAAAAAAGAGAAATGACATATATAAACTAATGAATGAAAGAAATTTTCAACCTAGAGTATACTATTGAGCAAAATTCTCATTTGCATGGGAAGGAGTGTTCAATATTTTCTCAGACAAAACAGAACTACCAATATTTGTGCTAAGAAAACTGATTCTAAAGGAACTTCTAAGAGATCAATTACACAAAACAAATGCCCAACTGTAACAACAACCCTACATATCATAGTGGTACAATAGACCTCACTGTCAATAGTTTTCTTAAATGTCAGTGAACTAAACTTTCCCATCAAAAGGCACAGAATATAGGATTGGATCAAGAAACAAAACCCAGATATATGCTGCCTGCAAGGAACACACTTAAAAGTTTAGGATAGACACAGTCTCAAAGTAAAAGGAAGGGGAGCCCTCCGGCGATGAAGCCATACCAGATCCAGTCTTAGGCCCAAGCAGGCAGCGCAGGCAGAAAGGACCTCTCTGTAGCTTATGGTTTCAGGTGTGATATCAAGGTCTTTAATTTATTTTTATTTGACTTCTGTACATGGTGTTAACTACAGGTATGACTTCAGTTTTTTGCATGTAGTTGACAAGTTTTCTCAGAACTGCTTGATGAAGAGGCTTTTCTTGTTTCTCTTTTTTTATTACTACTGTATCAAAATCTAATTGTTAATGAGCATGAGTATTGATCTCTGTATATTCAAGTCTGTTTCATTGATCCAAGGGTCTGTCTTTATTCCAATACAATGCTATTTTAATATCATTTGCATTATATTATAGTTTAAAGTTGAGTTATGTATTACTTCCATTTTTATTTTGCCAAAGATTGCTTTAAATTTTTGTGGACCTCTAATTCTCCATATGAATTTCAGGAGCATATTATCCACTTTATTGAATGATGTGTAAATTTTTATAGGGATTGCATTAAATCTGTACAGTATTTTAGACTATACTGACATTTAAATCATTTAATTTTCCCAATCTATGAGCAGAATATATGTCTCTAGTTCTGTGTCCTCTTTTATTTTTTGAAACTGCATTTGTAGTTATTTATCTCTTTAATATATCAACAGATGCTGAGAAAGAATTTTACCAGGTCTACCACCCATTTGTGATAAAAAAAATCTTCAAACATTGTGAATTGAAGAAGCTTTTTTTAGGGATATCACACCTGGCTGCTCTCAGGAATATTCCTGGCTCTATGCTCAGAAATCGCTCCTGACAGGCTCAAGGGATCACATGGGATGCTGGGATTTGAACCACCAACCTTCTGCATGAAAGGCAAATGCCTTACCTCCATGCAATCTCTCTGGCCCCCAAAGAAACTTTCTAAATATTGTCAAAGCCATTTAACATAAACCCATTGCAATCATTATACTCAAAGGGTAAATACTAAAATCTTTTCCTCTAAGATTTAGCACAAGTAATGTTTGCCCCCTCTATTCACTTCTATTCAATATAGTACTAAAAGTACTTGCCTTAGCAACTGGGCAAGAAAAAAGACATCAAGGACATCCATATAGGAAAGGAATAATTGAAATTCTTTTTGTTTGCAGATGACATGCTTCTGTAGCTAGAAAATCCTAAAGATAACACATAAAAGCTCCTAGAACAATAGACTTGTATAGTAAAGTGGCAGACCACAAAGGTAATTTGCAAAATTCCACGGTCTTTCTATACAAGCATAATGAAAGAAAATCAAAGTATATTAAAAATACAATCATATTTATAAGTATGCCTCAGAAAAACCAAGTATTGTAGTCTACTTGTCTTCCCATTTTTTGGATGGAGTAATTTTTTTCTTGCTAAGTTCTATCAGTATCTTTCATATATTAGATATTAATTCATTTTAGGATGGGTAATGGTCGAAGAGTTTCTCCCATTGTGTGGGTAGATTTTTTTATCTTAGATACTTATTCCTTTGAAGTGCAAAAGCTTATAAGTTTAATGCAGTCCTATTTGTTGTCTTTGCTTCCACTTTCTTGGTCAGAGTTGCTTTTTCCATGAAGATGCCTTTAATTTCAATTTTATAGATTTGTTCTGCACACATTTTATGTACTTGTTGGTTTAAGATATAATTTTTGCAGGGCATTAAATATAGGCTTGAACTTTTTTTTGATGTAGCTAGCTAGTTTTTCAAGCACCACTTGTTGTGGAGGCTTTTATTTCTCGACTTTGTATTTCTCTCCCCTTTATCTGATATTAATTGGTAATAAACTTGTGGGCCAGTCTCAGAATATTCAAGTCTGTTCCATTGATCTAACTCTATTTATTATTATTATCTGACTTATTATTATCTATTATCTGACTCTCTATTTCAGTACAATTGCATTTTAATGACTATGGTTTTATAGTACAGTTTGAAGTTATAGAAACTGATTCCTTCTTTTACCTAAGGGTTGCTGTAGCTATTTGTGAATATTTATTGTTCCATACAAATTTAAGGAGTGTTTTCCTTGGGTACCTGAGTTGTGAAGCCCCGCCTACCCGCGCCGAGCTGGGAACTGCGGGAACGTCAGAGGCCACTCTGCCCCCCCCACACTAGGTAGGAAGACCCCGCCCACCCAGGCAGCCCGGGAAAGGAACGAGAAGTCCCTCCTTGAGTACCTGAGTTGGTGAAGCCCAGCCTACCCGCACCTAGCGCGAAATAGCTTACCAACATATAGGCCAAACCGGCTCAGACCCAACACCAAAACCATTAATAATAAATAGCCCATAAAATTGGAAGCAAACCACCAAACAAGCCAGAAACACCTATATCTAACCAGACTGGTGACAAAAGTGAGCTATAACAAGAATTGCAAGAAAAATGGTTAAATCAAGGAAGACCCTAATATCTGCAGAACTAGAAATAAACCCAAACAAGTTTCCAAGTCCCCCAAAATGAACAGACCCAAGAGAGGAAGACTTAAAAACAGCCATGAAAAAACAAATGCAAATCATGGTAAACGAGATGAAAGAAGCACTAGCCAGCGAATACCAGAAAACCATGGAAGAAATCAACCAACTTAGAGAAGAAATGCTACAGAATATGAGAGACTCCATACAAAGGGAATTTAAAGAAATACAAAATAATATACAAAGCCACACGAGTAGAATCTCACTGCTGGAGAAGCGCATAGAGCAACTCAAAGAAAAACTGCAATCTAAAAACGACCAGGAAGCCAACAAGGAAATAAAAGGCAGAGCACTGGAACAGAAAGTCCAATACTTAATGAGCAAAGACAAAAGAAATAGCCTAAGAATTGTAGGTATACCAGAAGGGGAGGAAACAGGGAAAGGAGAAGAACAAGTGGTCAGGGAAATCATAAAAGAAAACTTTCCAACCCTCTGGAAAGAGGCTGAGATGCAATTCCAGGAAGTGAAAAGAGTTCCCAATAAAATAGACCCTAAAAAAACAACACCAAGACATATAGTAATCCAAATGGCAAAAAGCAAAGAGAAAGATGAACTCTTTAAAGCAATAAGGGAGAAAAAAAACCTCAAGTACAAAGGAAGGGACATAGGAATCAAACCAGATCTCCCATTCGAAATAATTCAAGCAAGAAGACAGTGGAATGGCATATTTAAACGACTGAATGAAAGAAATCTCCAACCTAGGGTCCAATACCCAGCAAAACTCTCATTCAAATGGGAAGGAAGACTAAAAACATTCTCAAATGAAAATGACCTTGTAGTGTTCGCTCAAACAAAACCAATCTTTTTTTTACATATTTATATTTGTTTATGTAAATTTCATACATATTTACAGCATATTTTACACAAATAACCCTTAAGCCCCTAAGACAGTGGTGGGATATAATGACAAAACTCAATGAAATGAAAGCTTCACCAAAGATATTTCACTCAGCCAGACTTACTTTCAGATTTGAAGAAAAGATACACAGCTTCACAAATAAACAAAATCTCAGAAACTTTACAGATTCAAGACAAACCTTTAAAGAAGAACTAAAGGGTCTTCTTTAAGTTTTGTTTAAAACTCCTACAAAATAATGGCACCTACCCACAATAATTATCATTCTCAATGTTAATGGACTCAATGCACCAGTTAAGAGACACAGAATGAAAATGGATTTAAAAATACATATTGAATTCAACATTTTACTGCTTACAAGAAATATACCTGAATAGTCAGACAAAAATAAC
>PVKC010033007.1:0-14092 GCA_004027635.1 Crocidura indochinensis
AGCAATATATTCTAAAAAATTAAATAATGTAGGTGAAATTCACAAACTCCAAAAGTGACACTAGAAGACTGGACTTTTTAGATGATATAGTGGACTACTATATAATACTTGTGGTTAAATTTTGTGTTAAAATTGTTTTAGAATTTTCCAAGTTTAAGTGTTGTTCATAGAATTCTCCATTCTTATGGTCTTCCAGCATATAGTAATACATACTTTCATTATTAGGCTTTTATTTTACTGCTATCTAGAAAAGTTTTCACTTATTTCAACAAATTTGGTAAATACACTATAAAGTTAAAATCAAATAGCTAAATAAATTATAAAATGTAGCACTCAATTATATAAAAACAATTAAATAAAGCAGCATACATAAACAAAATATTAAAATTTAGTAAAAATTTGATTCTAACTACATTTTAATTTAGTATAAAAGGAAGATAACTTGCTGTCTAGAAGTTTAAAACTGGATGGACAGCAGCAGTAAATTTTGGAACATGCTAACAAAGTTTGCATAAGAGTTAAGAAATTATCTAAAATTTAATTTAACAGTGTAAAGGAAAAAAAAGGAAGAAAATATTTCAAGAAAATATTTAGAGGGCTGGAGAATAGCACAGTGGTATGGGGTTTGCTCTGCATGCACCAGACACAAATGGACCCGGGTTAGATCCCCAGCATCCCAATTGGTCCCTTGAGCCTGCCAGGAGCAATATTTGAGTATTTAGCCAGGACTTATGAGTACTTCCAGGTGTGGCCCAAAACCTAAAAATAAATAAATAAATAAAAGAGATAGAACTATTTTAAAATATTAAATTCGTATAAGCCTATAGTAAATGTCTCACATCCTTTTAAAATTTTATTAAGATCTTTAAAGATTTTTATAAAAGTGACATTAGTTTACAAGAGATTAATCTTTATATTTTGGTGGTATACCCTTACTATACTTTGCCTATCACCAAAGCATTAATAGGCCTACATCACTCTTTTTAAAAAGGTTCCTTAAAATGTTTCTTTAAATATATTGAAATAATTCCATGTGGCAAAAAAGTGCTACCAGCAAAATAAAAGTTAATAAAAAGTCAATATTTATAAAGTATAAAACAGAAAAAGTAGCAATGTTTATATATGTATATGAAATTTCAAGCATATCAGAAGCAAAAGACCATTGAATAATTTACCAAATATTGTCCAAGCTATGAACAGACAGTTTAAAGAAAAGGAATTGCAAATTGCACTTTTAGAATAAAAGTGAGTGAACCTTCCTAAATAAGATATGAAACTTGGGCAAAGATTTAAATTTTTTATACTGCACAATGTCAGCCAGGGTGCAGTGAAGCAGAAATATCATAAAAAAAGGTGGATGTGCAAACAGGTGAACCCCCCAGGAGAAAAAGTGGTAAATCCTGTCAAAATGCACTTGCTTTAAAATTCTACTTCCCATAATTGCAGGTACTGATATATTTATTAGCTCTTAGGAAATGAACCATCTGTACACCCCATGATTTTTACCACCTGAAAAGCAAAGTATTGGAAATTAGCTGCATGATTATCAATGCAAAATATATACATAGATTCTCATGTTATCAATGAAGAAATTATTAGTATGTTATATCAAGTGTGTTCTATAATACAATACATATTGCATTATAGATGTATATATAATTTATGTTGCTATTTAAATAAATACATTTGGATTCTCCTACTTTAGAAAACTCAGGCTCTCATACTGGTGACTTTAATAATAGACATTTGTGCTATTCTGGACCATAGAATTCCAAGGTCAAGGTGCTGCTCAGCATGGGGTTCTGAGATTTCTCCTTCTGGTTAGTCGATGACTTGCTGTCATGTTGTATCTTGATGTTGCAGAGAAGGGCAAGCAAGATATTCATTGTCTTTTCAAGTAGAAAAAAACAATGTAACAATGTTTTCTTCATGAAGGCCTGAGTCTCTAAACCAAATACTCCTTTAGAACCCTTGTCCTGCATACTGTACTTCAACATACAACTTCGAGTTGGAGGACATAGTTCAGTTCATAGCATAACATATATGAAACATCTTCCTGTAAGGGAATGGAAAACATGCTTGGACTTGGATAATGAGTTGGGAAAGGTTTCACTCATACATGTATTGAGTGTTAAATGACGTGAATTCCAGAACTGCAGAGGAAAAGAATCTATCATTTTGGATATTAAAATTTTCACTGAATTGATCAACCTGTTAATATAAGTTGGATAAAATCAGAACTTTCTTTGAGCTTTAAAACTATTCAAAGAAGCATTTTACCAAAGTAGGAGAGAGATAATTACATTATTTCAAATTTTGTTTCAGAAAAAATAGAATTGCACATTTTTTCTCTTACTGAATGATGAAAGTGTGTTCTCCAGTAAATTTTGGGCAGAAATAATGATGCTAAATAGTTTAGTTTAAACAAGCAACTTTTACTGGCTAACCCCAGAAGGCTCATATCATTGCTTTTGTTTCCATGACTTCCAGCAGGCTAAATATGTGCGAAAACCTGCCCAGACAATCTCTCTCTCTCTGGGATTCTCACTCCCTGATGTCTCATATTCAACAATTTTATTCATTCAAGTCGTCTATGTGGCTTTTGTAGGCAGGAATTTAGAACATCTGTTGCAGTGCTTCAAACATGAAAAATTGGGGTTTTGTAGAAAGCTAAACAGCATGATGCTTTTGCTTACTTCATCAATCTACAATGGCTACCCTGAGTTAAAGAAAGGCAATCATTTAAGAACTTCAATCAACTTTACTAATCTTATAGTCAATTAGATTTCTCAATGTGTAAAGTTCTATCTGATTACTTACAGTTGGAAATGCTCTCCAGACAGTAATCCGGAATAATGCATTATTTAACTATACAAATACAGCCTGTGAATAGGATATTTATAGAAAAAGAGCGAAAAAAATAATGAACAGATTTTTAAAAATTTTATAGTTTGGTTCTCTACCACATACAATCCATAACATTTGTAAGAAACATTCTAATTACATAAACAAAAAATTGATTGAGACATTTAAATATAGTTCAAAACATAGGAAGTATGGCTATAGGTTATGAATTAAGGTTATGAATCTGTATATCTTCTATCCGTCACAAGCTAAGTCTGTCACAGATTATCTTGTTCCCTATGTTAGCTGACATTATTAAATGTCTATGAATTCGTTATCTGTGAATACTGTCACCAGAGCTCATCTCTCTCTCGTTGATTAAGAAACTGATGAAAACGTCATATGTACATTGAGCTAAGGGAGGTTAAGTGTCAATCTTAATGTCAATCATTAATGTTCCACTTAAATGTCTTGTAACCAACAAAGATTCCTCTGCCTACTGCTTCTGAGCAAAAACATTCTTCAGCTTCTGAAGACCAAACAGCTGGCACACATCACTCTGTTTTGTTTCTCTCTGTAAATGGTTATTTCCTCTATAACAGGAGTTGGCACCTTAAGTTGTGCATTTATAGTTCAGTTCATAGTCACAGACCACACTGCACCCAGACTGAAAAAATCTTAGATAAATATTTGCGCAGGATAATTATGGTAGCTCATTAACATTTTAAAATTGATTAGGAACTCTCTTCCCCCTCCATAATTGTAAAGTGAACCTAGCTGAAATCCTAAACAAAGGTGTTCCCCCAACTTCCTCTTCCCAGTAACCTTTTCCTTTGGTATGTAAATGCTCATCTGGATTACAGGATCTTTCCCCCACTCTCATAGATTTGGTTCTGAAGAATATAGAGAAGACAGTTCTGGCTCTGGGGGCCTTTGGGGACACAGAGAGAGGCAAAAATGCAGACCGACTCTGATAAATCTATCCTAACTGTTTGAAGTATTAATTCTCTACCACTACACTGCTTCATAAGACCCGTCCACCTAAGAGGTTAGAAACATGGTACCTGGGGCAGTCTCATCACTTATGGATATTTTTATTTTACACATAATAATTTGTAGATGAATGAATGATTGAATATTCTGCATTCACAGCATTGTGAAAAAATAAAACTTTGATATTCTTGGAAGTTTACAAGTGGAAACAAAGGAGACACTTGAGCTCAGTGAGACCGTAATATTGGTCTGGATATATGATTTAAATGTGAACTTTCTACTTTTAACCTATTCTTGAGAGATGTATTTCCAGGAACAAAAATATCAGGTCTTGTAGCCCCCTTTTTTGTAAGAATTATAGATAACATAACATTTTGCATTTCATATAACACAGATAGACCAATTCTATTTATTGTGAGATTAATTTCTTCATGTTTGACAATTATGAATAACCTTTGAAGTAAAATGAAAACACTTAAAGGTTGGCAAGTCATGTACACTGTTTCAGAAATGTCCTCTCAGTTCAAAGAACAAGCAAATATCCTTACACCTACAGATTTAAAATTTTCTACCCCCTCAAAAAATGATAAAGGTAATTTTCTTTTGTTTTTATGCCAGATGATTTTCAAAGTTATTTCTTTAGGAGAATGGGAGGATGTGTAGACTTAAATTATTTTGAGGAAGTAGCTCACTGGCAACATAGCCATCATTTTAGTGTTTTTCCCAAGATAGTTGTTCACATTTTTAAAGAATAGAAAATTCACCTAAAGAAAAATCTAACTCTTGGTGTATGATATCTAATGTCACTGAAAAATTAAAAATTCAGAGCCAAATGGTCTATTCTTTCCAACCAGGGGTATTGGATAAGATTTCAAAAATTAAAAACAAATTAAATGGGAGAGAGACATACACTACTGTTATTTTAAAAACATTTATTATTTTTATAATTCTGAGTGGCACCTATAAAATTTTTAATGTGCAGCATAGAATAAAAATGATACATTTAACTGATAAGATAAAGCCAAATATAAAATGACAAAACCAAAAACACCTTTAGAAAATGGAAAAGGAACCTAAATAAAGGCCCTTAATAGAACTGAGTCCAACACAAATAAAATCAAGAGAAAGTCTATTGCACCAACTTTTCTTGATCAGCCGTATCTTCGGACTCACTCTCACTCATATAATATAGTTATCTTTATTCGCTTTTGTAGGGCCCATCAGTAACAATACAAGGAGAGTCATCAGATGCTATAAAAATTTATCCTAAGAATACATTTATTTCATATCCATTGAGAGAGCCCAGAGAAAGCCTAGATCCTGATGAACAGCAGGCATTTCAGTGACAGAAACTGTCAATCTCCAACCTTTAGAACTAGAGCCTTTAAAGTTAAAACTCTGCTTATCTGCAGGAAAAGAAGAACATCCACACACAACCTGGCATGTCATCTCCTGGTCAGATCACTATAATTGGGAAAATACATGGAGACAGATTGGTACAAGTATATGGCACTCCAGGTAGGCAGTGGATTTGCATAAATCTGATGTGCAGGTCTTGTTTTTATACAGTTCATTAATCACCTGATACTCTATTTCTCAAGAATTATGGGCATTTTTATTTCAAACTTCATAAAACTAGGGACAGGAAGAGACAATGAAAAGACATAATTTTTTTTGGGGGGGGGGCACACCCAGTGACGCTCAGGGGTTACTCCTGGCTATGCGCTCAGAAGTCACTCCTGGCAGGCACGGGGGACCATATGGAACCGGGAAATCGAACCGTGGTCCGTGAAAAGACATAATTTTCACAAGAATTTTATTTAAGTCACAGATCTCTTGATATAGGCTTTTCTGAGCATTTCAGTAATTCTTATTATCTGTGTGAGTGGGTGGGTGGCCAGGTGGTAGTTTTGCCACAGTTGACTTTGCTTAGGGATTACTCATGGTTCTTTGCTCAGAGATTGCCTTCTGAACATGTTCAGGAATTTAGATGTAGACCTAAATTCTAAACCGGGTTGGAATCATGCAATACAACCCATTTACACTACTATGTCTGTGTCCCCACCCTGTCCTTCATTGGTGGAGGAGGCTCTTCTTATGGCTCATTCCTGGAATTCCCAGGCAATCATTTGACTTGGTGGATTCTACTAGCTCTTTACTCTCTCATCCTTAATAAAATATAAATATTTAAGAGGGACTTATCACTTTAGCGATGAGTGAGTTAAGGTAATATATAATTTGAAGATCAATAAAGCTATACTCTGAAGTATCTACAGTTGTGTACAACAATGTTGTGTACAACAATGTTTGTGTGCAAAAATAAAAACCAGTCAATTAACTAGCATTTTAAGAGGATGAAGGGGTAGAGAGGCTGAGATTGGAGGACAATGGAACAATGATGGAGGGAAGCAAACATTCTGGTGGAGGGTTTGGTGTTGGAGCACCATATTTATAGAACCTAGCATTAGCAGCACTTCAAGTCATGGTACCTCAAATAAAATTTTGTCTATGTTTTTGTTTTTGTGTCATGCTCAGAAATACTGAGGAATTACTCCTGGCTCTGTGCTCAGGGAGGGCTCAGGGACCATATAGGTTTCTAGAGATCAAAGCTACCTGGACTGCACTGCAAGGTGTAACCTTCCCTATTGTACTATATACCATGCTCCTGAAAATATTTTTTCCCAAAAACTTACTCTGGTAGAATATATTAGTATATGGACTATGTGCATGGAAAGGGAGAAAAGAGATAGGGAAGAAATTTATTAATATCTCTATTTTTCATATCTTAGATGCTTGCAGCATAATCTATGTAGAAAATTTCAGATATTATTAAAGAAGTAAAAATTTCTGATTATAATATCTTTAAAATAAAGTATTTTTAAATAAAGTTTGATCAATTTCTTTTCACTAATCATTTTTGCCTTTACAGATATTCACATCTGTTTTATATGAAATTAATATATTTCTTTTCTATTAATTTCTTTATTATTCATTACTAAATAGAAGTTTTTAGGAGGCACATGAACCAAACCTATTTAGCACTTCCTTCCATGTATATGTATTTTAATTCTAATGAAAAGAATATGGATGGGGCCGGAGGGATAGCATGGAGGTAAGGCATTTACCTTGCATTCAGAAGGGTAGTGGTTAGAATCCTGGCATTCCATATGGTTCTCTGAGCCTGCCAGGAGTGATTTCTGAGCACAGAGCCAGGAGTAACCCCTGAGTGCTGCTGGGTATGACCCAAAAACAAAAATAAAAAAATTGAGTGATGGACCCAAATTAATTAGTTTAAATATGATCTTTGTAAGTACTAACTGTGAAGTTAGCAATAAAATAATTATGTCATAAACAACTCATTTGTAAAATGATGTTAAAAAATTTCTGTCATCTGTGTAGTATTGTGGTGATAATTAATTTAGACAATATAGGCAAGTATTTAAAATATTGCCTTGCAAAATGTGAGCTGCATCTATAAGTACAATAATAAAATGTGTAACACATTGCATTTGTTTTAATAATAATTAAGTCTTTGGCTTTTAGTTTAACATAAGCTAAGAATTACATTCTGATATGCAAAATGGGTAATCAATAGAGTCTAACTGGCATTTTCTAAAGTTTTTCTTTACTAAGTAAATAAGGGAAATAGATTTCTTTATTAAGCTCCAATCAGTTTCTCTACTGATTTGCTGTTTGAAATATTTTAAAATTATTTTCAAGTCATTAAACTCTTTAATAAACATGCAACATTTAGTTAACTAGGTTTCTTTTGGTTGATCTTTCTGCTTAAATAAGATTTTCTATCATTCTGGTTATAATTATAATCTCTAGTCTGACCTATTATTCTACATATTCATCTAAGTTATACAAAAAAGAAAATAAAATGGAATGAAGAAAGGAAAGGAGAGAAGGAAAATAGAAATGGAAGAAAGGAAAGAAATATGGAAAAGAAATGGAAGGAAGGAAACAAACAGATATTACAGACAACAGACAAAATAAGATGCATAAAGATGGTATGTAAAGAGAGGCATATAAGATTGATAAATCCATATATTTATAGATGAATGGATAAAAAGATATATGAATAGATAGCAATAAAGTAATAAAATAAAGAGAAATAAATAAACAAGAAAGAATGAAAGATAGAAAGAAGAAAGCAAAAGAAAGAAAGGAAAGAAGAAAGAATGGAAGAAGGAAGAAAGATAGGGAGTAAGTAAGTAAGGAAGGAAGGGAGGAAGAAAATAATAAACAAATGAAACATATAATGGTTGGGTAGATGCATAATATAAGGAAAGGACATAGAAAACAGAAAGAGATAAGCAGATGCTGTGGAAGCACCTTAAACCTGATGCATTTTAAACTACAGTCACCACTCTGGGTCACCCAGTCCCTTTTCCCTCTGGTGCAGTCCTAGGGCTCAGTCATTCTTTGGCCTTTGAGTCTCCTGGCTTCATTGTTCATTTTTTTTTAAATGATATCTTTATTAGGACACCGTGATTACAAAAATGATTTGTAGTTGGGTTTCACTAATGAATAGAACACCCCCCCTTCACCAGTACCACATTTCTATTACCAATGCTATCCATCTCCCTCCTCACCCCTTCCCCCAACTGTATTCCAGACAGACTTTCTACATCCCTCACTCATTGACATTGTTATGATAGTTCTCAGTGTAGTTATTTCTCTAACTGCACTCACCACTCTTTGTGGTGATCGCCATATCTTGAGCCGGTCTTTCCAGTCCTTATCTCTGTGAATAATTTCAGTAATGTCTTATTTTTCTTAATAATCATAGATAAGTGAGACTATTCTGTGTTTGTCTCTTGCTCCCTCTGACTTATTTCACTCAGCATAATAGACTCCATGTAAATTCATGTACAGGAAAATTTCATAATTTCATCTCTCCTGACAGTTACTTTAGCTATTCATCTGTTGAATGGTATCTTAGTCATTTCCAGATTCTGGCTATTGTAAATAGTGCTGCAAAGAATATAGGTGTGAGGAAGGGATTTTTGAATTGTATTTTTGTGTTCCTATGGTATATCCCGTGGTGGGCAACCTTTTTTTTTCAATTGAGCCAAATCTCGCCAAAACCATGATTGAAATTTATTTTGAGAGCCACATTTTTAAAACTGAAAATACAAAAGATGATACACTGTTTTTATTGAGAATATTCTGCATGCAAGTATCCACATAGGTCAGGAGGATACAAATAACACAACTAATAAAACAAAAATTTTTGAACGATACTATTTATTGATAATGTTAAATTCCGTAAAATATGCCTTACAATGTAGAGAAAATTACATCCTGACAATGACTGACAAAGTCACAACACTAATGTGAACATTGGCCTTGGTTCTGAAAAGAGCTGTGTGGAGCCCGGCGCTGGGACAGCACACAGGGAGAGCATTGACAGAGGCTAGGAGCAGAGTCCTGACACCTGGAGCAGCCACCTGGCACACAGAAGAGCCGCATTAAAAAGTGTATAGAGCCGCGGCTTGCCAATCTCTGGTATATCTCTATGAGTGATATAACTAGATCATATGGGAGCTCAACTTCCAGTTTCTTGAGGAATCTCCACATTATTTTCCTTAAGGGCTGGACTGGACGGCATTTTCACCAGCAGTGAATGAGAGTTCCTTTCTCCATGTATCCCCATCAGTACTGATTGTTCTTATTCTTTGTGATGTGTGCCAGTCTCTGTGGCATGAGATGGTATCTCATCATTGTTTAGATTTGAATCTCCCTGTTGAATAGTGATGCGGAGCATTTCTTCATGTGTCTTTTGGCCATTTTTATTTATTCTTTGAGAAATTATCTGTTCATTTATTCTCTCATTTGTTGATGGGGATAGTTTTTTTTTTTTTTTTTTTTTTTTTTTTTTTTTTTTTTTTTTTTTTTTTTTTTTGTAAAATTCAGTCAGTATCTTATTTGTCTTAGATAGGTACTGTGTGAATAGCTTCTTTGATTCTGTGGGTGGCTTTCGTATCCTAGGCATTATTTCCTTTGAGGTGCAGAAGCGTCTCAGCTTAATATAGTCACATCTGTTTATCTCTGGTTTCACTTGTTTGGAGAGTGCTTTTTTTTCCCTGAAGATACTTTTAGTCTCAAAGTCTTGGAGTGATTAACCTATGTGTTTTTAATAAACCTTGTGGTTTTAGTTCTGATATCAAGGTATTTAATCCATTTGCATTTGACCTTTGTGCATGGTGTTAGATGAAGATCTGAGTTTGTTTTTATGACGGGCCAGTTGTCCCAACACCGCTTGTTGAAGAGGCTTTCCTTGCACCATTTTGCATTTAATGCCCCTTTATCAATGATTAATTTTATGTCTGGTGCATATTCTCTGAAAATTCTGGTCTACTGTACTGATCTGACAGTCTGTTTTTATTCCAGTATTGTGCTGTTTAGTTATTGTAGTTTTGTAAAACAGTTTAAAGTTGGGGAAAGTGATGCCTCCCATTTTCCTTTTCCCAAGGGTTACTCTAGGTATTTGAGGGTTTTTACTGTCACAGATGAATTTCAGGACTGTCTGATCCTTTTTATTTATTTATTTATTTATTTATTTTGCTTTTTGGGCCACACCATGTGATGCTCAGGGGTCACTCTTGGCTGTGCATTCAGAAATCACTCCTGGCTTTGGGAACCATATGGTACTTTGGGGATTGAACTTAGGTTCATCCTGAATTGGCCATATGCAAGGCCAACATCCTACTTCTGTGCTATAGCTCTGGTTCCATTTTTGATCCACTTTTTTTTTTAAAGAATATCATAGGTTTCCTTAGAGAGATTACATTAAATCTGTACAATTCTTTATGGAGTATTGCCATTTGAATGATATTAATCCTCCCAATCCATGAGCAGGGTATGTGTTTCCATTTTTTTATTCCTGTTACATTTCTTAAAGCAGGGTTTTCTAGTTTTCTTTGTATAGTTCCTTCACATCTTTAGTTAAGCTGATTCTAAGATATTTGAGTTTGTGTGACAATGATGTGAATGAGTTTTTTTCTTATGTCTATTTCTTCTCTCTCATTATTGGCTTATAAGAAGTCCATAAAATTTTTCATGTTAATTTTGTAGCATGCAAATTTGCTACATGAGTTTATTGTCTCTAGAAACTTTTTGATAGATTCTTTAGAGTTTTCTACATCTAGTATCATGTCATCTTCAAACTTTATAGCAGACCTGTCACAAGAAATCCTCATGGCCAGAAGGCAGTAGAGGGATATGGTGACAAAAATCAATGAATTGAAAGCTTCACCTAGAATACTAGACCCAGCCAGACTCTCTTTCAAGTTTGAATGAAGTACACCTAGCCTTATGTATAAAGAACAGCTTAAAAACTTGGCAGATTCAAAACCAGCCTGAAAAGAAAACTGAAATATCTACTTTAAGACAAGACAGACCAACAGACACACCAAATTTCTACACAAAGATGACACTAAGTGCCATGACAATTTTCTCTCTCAATGTCAATGCACTACATGCACCTGTTAAAAGATACAGAGTGGCAAAATGGATCAAAAAGCTGAGCCCAATATTCTGCTGCCAACAAAAAGCACATTTGAATAATCAGAACAAACATAGATTCAAAATCACAGGCTGGAGGAAAATTATACAAGCAAACAACTCCCTTAAAAAAGCTGGAGTGGCCATATTAATATCACATGACACAAACTTTAGACTTATAAAAGTTGTAAGGAACAAAGATGGACATTTCTTACTAATCAAAGTATATGTGCAACAAGAAGAAATCACAGACCTAAACATACACACATCCAGTGAGGTACCAACAAAATATTTAATACAATTGGTGATAAATCTGAAAGAAGATATCAGTAGCAACACAATAATAGTGGGAAACCTCAACACTGCCATGTCATCCCTTGATAATTCAACTTGGTTGAAACCCAACAAGAATACACTAGCTCTGAAATGAAAAATGGAATAAAGTGACCTAGTAGATATATATAGAACACTCCATCCCCAGAAAACTAGATATACATTTTTCTCCAATGTACATGGGTTATTTTCCAGGATAGACCACATGCTGGCTCACAAAACATATCTCCATAAAGTCAAGAGGATAGAAATTATACAGACTACTTTCTTAGATCACAAGGCACTGAAATTAGAAGTGAACTAAAAATGGGCTCAGAAGAAGAATTTAACACCTGGAAATTAAACAGCACACTGCTGAATAACCAGTGGGTCAGAAATGAAATCAAAACATTCTTGGAAACAAATGACAATGAAGACACAATTTATCAGAATTTATGGAACACAGCAAAAGCAGAGAAAAAAAAGAAGAAAAGAAAACTTTGTAGCTTTGCAAGCATGTATCAGAAAGGAAGATGGGGCCTACATAAAAAGCTTAATGATGCAGCTTACAAAAGTAGAAAATGATCAACAAAAGGAACCAAAAATAGGTAGACAAGAGAAATTACAAAGCTGATTGCAGAAATCAATGAAGTGGAAATCCAAAGAACAATCAGAAAGATCAACGAAAGTAAAAGTTTATTAATTGAAAAAAACAAGATTGATAAACCACTAGCAAAACTTATAAGGAAACATAGAAATTTTATAAACTGGATTAGAAATGTAAAGGGGGAGATAATGACAGACACTGCAGAGATGCAAAGGGAAATCAGAGACTCAACCATACTGGTTTAACTGTGGAAGATTATAGGAGTCTAAGAATTTTTCATTTCTTGAAGATTCTCATGTTTCTCATGTTTCATAGAGTTTCTCAAAGTAGTCTCTGATTTCCCTTTGAATCTATTTGAGCCTGACTTTGTTTTCAGGATCTTTCATTAAACTGAAGAAAAAGGGAACACTTCCAAATTGTTTTTATAAAACTAACATCACCCTAATACCAAAACCAGAAATGCTGCAAGAAAAGAAAACTACAGACTATTATCTTTTTGTTTTGTTTTTTTTTGTTTTTGTTTTTGTTTTTGGGTCACACCCGGCAGTGCTCAGGGGTTACTCCTGGCTCCATGCTCAGAAATTGCTCCTGGCAGGCACGGGGGACCATATGGGGCACCGGGATTCGAACTGATGACCTTTTGCATGAAAGGCAAACGCCTTGCCTCCATGCTATCTCCCGGGCCCAGACTATTATCTTTGATGAACATAGATGTAAATATCTTCAACAAAATTCTGACAAATAAAATCCAATGCCTCATCAAGGTTTCATTGATGAAACCAAGTAGGTTTCATTCCAGGAATGCAAAGATGCTTTACCATACATAAATCAATCAACACAATACACCCTATCAACAAAATAGAAAAATAAAAACCTTATGATCATATCAATAGATGCAGAGAAAGCATTCAATAAGATCCAACACCCATTCTTGAAAAAACTCTCCTCAAAATGGGAATGGAAGGGGTTTTTCTCAATATAATCAAGGCTATCTGCCACAAGCTAATGACAAGTACTGTTCTCAATAGAGATAACCTAAAAGCCTTTCTTCTAAAATTCGGTAAAAGACAAAGCTCCCCTCTCTCACCACTCCTATTCAACATAGTGCTGGAAGTTCTTGCCATAGCAATTAGGTAAAAAAAAACAGTATCTGAGCTGCCTCATAGAATGAGACTGATACAAAGACTTGCATCATAGACAATGAAATCAGAGCTTGACTTCTTCCTTTCCCATCTGGATGCCCTTGATTTCTTTTTCTTTTCCTGTTTGTCATTGTATGCATTGCACCTTAAAAGTGGGGTACAATGTGGTCGAGACATGAATCTCTTGACATAGTGAATTGATTGTTGAAATAAATGAGTCCCTTTTCAGAATGGTTTCCCAAATTTCTTGAATTATTTTTTCCCTACTGTACACCAGAGGGTTTCATGCTGTCATACTGAGATCCATGCTTGGCATTATAAAAGGCTACAATGTCTTTATATCTACAGGACCTACATCACTGAAAAAAATCAGAAGACACTAATTCTGTATTTTCCTGAAGACTATGGGAGGAAGTGAATGGAAGACTAATCCATGGTCTGAAAAATGAACTGATTATCTTTTTTTTTAAATATGGAATTCAGAAAGAGTTATCATTTACCTCAGGCCTGAACTTAATTCAGTCTGATAATCTGTTGTTACTTTAGGTTCCTTCCTTTGACATTTTTATTATTTGGTCAGATATATGTATTGAAATATCTTCTTTGCAAATACTTTCTTCTTTATTTCCCCATACAGTTTACCCCTGAAGCCAATATTTGAAAATATTCTTGTAAAATGCCT
>PVKC010033008.1:0-14122 GCA_004027635.1 Crocidura indochinensis
CTGGTCCCACTGTCTCTCTTTCTTTTTTTTTTTAAAGAACTCTCTCTTTTTTTGGGGGGGAGTTTCGGGCCACACTCCTTTGATGCTCAGAGGTTACTCCTGGCTAAGTGCTCAGAAATTGCCCCTGGCTTGGGGGCACCATATGGGACGCCCGGGGATCCAACCATGGTCGCGATCTTTCCTTGGCTAGTGCTTGCAAGGCAGACACCTTACCTCTAGCGCCACCTCACCGACCCCCACCCCCACTGTCTCTTTTTTTTAACACAATGGTTTACACTATTGCTAATAAGGGAGTGTCATGCATATCACTTTATCCCCTTTCAGCACCCAGTTCTTGTCCAGAGTGATCAATTCCAACTGTCATTATCACCATGGATTGTTCACTACACTGATTGCACTCACCATTCTTCATGGCAAGCTTCCCATTATGGTTTGGTCCTCTTGATTCGCATCTCCATTGTCTCTGGGTATTATCACCATGCTATCTATTATTTTTCTTATATACCACAAATGAGTGAAATTATTCTATGTATAGCCTCTTTATCTGACTCTTTCTATTCAGCATAATAATCTCCATATCCATCCACATATAAGCAAAAATGACTTCATTTTTCCTAACAGCTGCATAGTATTCCATTGTGTAGATGTGCCACAGTTTGTTTAGCCACTCATCTGTTGTTGGGCATGTGGGTTGTTTTCAGATTCTGGCTATTGCAAATTATGCTGCAATGAATATAGAAGTGCAGAGGGCATTTTAGTATTGTGTTTTTGTGTTCTTAGAGTATATCCTTAGAGTGTTATTTCTGGATCATATGTGAACTCAATTTCCAGGTTTTGAGGAATGTCCATAATGTTTTCCAAAAAGGTTGGACCAGTCTTCATTCCCATCAGCAGTGAATAAGAGTCCCTTTCTCCTCACATCCATGCTAGCACAGTTGTTCTTTATGATGTGTTCCAGTCTCTGCTGTGTGAGATGATATCTCATTGCTGTTTTGATTTGCATCTTCCTGATGATTAGTGATGTGGTGTATTTTTAATGTGCTTTTGGACATCTGTATTTCTTTTTTTTTTTTTTTTTTTTTTTTGGTTTTTGGGCCACACTCAGTGACGCTCAGGGGTTACTCCTGGCTATGCGCTCAGAAGTCGCTCCTGGCTTGGGGGTCCATATGGGAACCGGGGGATCGAACCGTGGTCCGTCCTAGGCTAGCGCAGGCAAGGCAGCAGGCACCTTACCTTCAACGCCACCGCCCGGCTCCCGGACATCTGTATTTCTAAAGAAGAAAAAAATTGTTCAAAGAGAATGAATGTCCATTCATTTATTACCATTTTTTATGGGTCTAGATTTTTTTTCTTTGTAACTTCTGTATATCTTAGATATAACCCCTTATCTAATGGGTATTGGGTGAATAGTTACTAACATTTCTTTGGTAGTTTTTATATTCTCATTACTTTTTCTTTTGAGATGCAGAAACTTCTCAGTTTAATGTAGTTCTATTTATTTATCTTTGCCTTCACTTGCTTGGTTAGTGGTTTTTCATCCTTAAATCTTCAATGTCGTGAAACCTTATGCTTTCACCTCTGATATTTAGGTCTTTGATCCATTTTAATTTGATGTTTGTACATGGTTATAGAAAGAGCTCAAGTTCATATTTTTTTATATAGTTGACCAGTTTTCCAAATACCATTTGTTGAAGAGGCTCTTTTGCTACAGTTTGTAGTTCTTGCTCTTTTATCAAAGATTAATTGATAGTAAACCTGTGGATTCATCTCTGAATATTCAAGTCTATTCTATTGATCTGAGGGTTTGTTTTTATTCTAATATTATGCTATTTTAATGATTACTAATTTATAGTATAGTTTAAAGTTTGGGAAAGTGATTCTTCTCATCTTCTTGCCAAAGATTGCTTTAGTTATTCATGGATGTTTATAACTACATACGAATTTCAGGAGTATCTGATCCACCTCTTTGAAAATGTCATGGGTATTTTCATAGGGATTGCATTAATTCTGTACAATGCTTTGAGAAGTATTTCCATTTTAATGATATTAAGCAAGGTCTATGTTTAAATTTCCTTGTGTCCTCTTTTATTTCTTGAAGAAATGTTTTATAGTTTCCTTTGTGTAGGTCTTTCATCTCTTTTTTAATAACTATAATTTTTATTGTGACCAAAGAGTGAATAACAAATCTTTCACAGTAGTATTTATGGTACATAGTGACAATGAATCAGGGTCATTCCCCACCAGAGCTGTCCTCCCTCTACCCCATTTCCCAGCATGTGTCCCATATCTCCCCATTGTCCCCCGGATTTGACTCTGAGGTACTTGATTTTCTGAGGTGCAGTTTTTTTTTTTTTTTTTGGTTTTTGGGCCACACCCAGTGACGCTCAGGGGTTACTCCTGGCTATGCGCTCAGAAGTCGCCCCTGGCTGGCCTGGGGGACTATATGGGGCACGGGGGATCGAACCGCGGTCCGTCCAAGGCTATCGCAGTAAGGCAGGCACCTTACCTTCAACGCCACCGCCCGGCCCCTGAGGTGCAGTTTTTAAAAAATATTTTTTCTTCTTTTTCATTATTTGTGTATAAAAAAAGCCATGGATTTTCACATGTTAATTTTGTAGCCTGCCACTTTATTATATAAATCTGTTTCTGGTTGGGTATTCTTTGTTTGAATAATATCTTTATTTAAGCAACATGATACAAACATGTTTGTAGTTGGGTTTCAGTCATAAAAAGAACACCCCCCCTTCACCATTGCAACATTCCCACCACTAATGCCCCCATATTTATCCTTCCCCTACCCCCTGCCTTTATTTGAGACAGGCATTCTACTTCTCTCATTAACATTGTCTGATAGTTGTTAGTGTAGTTATTTCTCTAACTGCACTCACCACTCTTTGTGGTGAGCTTCATATTGTGAGTTAGTTGGTCTTTTTTTTTTTGGTTTTTGGGCCACATCCAGTGACGCTCAGGGGTTACTCCTGGCTATTCGCTCAGAAGTCGCTCCTGGCAGGCACGGGGGACCATATGAGGAACCGGGGGAACGAACAGCGGTCTGTCCTAGGTTAGCGCAGGCACCTTACCTCCAGCGCCACCGCCCAGCCCCAAGTTAGTTGGTCTTTACAGCCCTCATCTCTATTGCTTCTGGCCATTATAATAATAATGTCTTTTCATTGAAATAATTCCTAGAGATGAGGGCCAAAAGGACCAGCTCAAGATAGAAAGCTCACCACAAAGAGTGGTGAGTGCAGTTAGAGAAATAACTACACTGAGAACTAATATAACAAAGTCATTGTGTGAGGGATGTAGAAAGCCTGTCTCAAATACAGGCAGGGTAAGGGGAGGGGGGAGATGGGGCCCCTGGTGATGGGAAGGTTGCAATGATGAAGGGGATGTTATTTTTATGACTGAAACCCAACTACAATCCTGTTTGTAATCATGGTGTCTAAATAAAGATATTATTATTAGGAAAGAAAACAATAATGTCTTTTACTTTTCTAAAATCCATAGATGAGTGAGACTTTTCTGTATCTATCTCTCTCCCTCTGACTTATTTCACTCAGCATAATAGATTCCATGTACATTCATGTATAGGAAAATTTCATGACTTCATCTCTCCTGATGGCTGCATCATATTTCATTGTGTATATGTACCACCGTTTCTTTAGCCATTCATCTGTTGAAAAGCATCTTGGTTGTTTCCAGAGTCTGGCTATTGTAAATAGTGCTGTGGTAAACATAGGTGTGAGGAAAGCATTTTTGTATTGTGCTTTTATGTCTCTCTCTCTATATATATATAGCCTATATGATCCAGCTATATATATATATATATATATATATATATATATATATATATCCCTAGGAGTGGTGTAGCTGGATCATATGGGAATTCAATTTCCTGTTTTTTGAGGAGTTTTTATATTATTTATCATATAGGCTGTACTATATAGCATAACTGCTAGCAGTGAATGAGAATTTCTTTCTCCCCGCATCCCTGCCAGCACTGGTAGTTCCTGTTCTTTGTGATGTATACCAGTCTCTGTGGCATGAGATGGTACCTCATAGTTGTTTTGATTTGTATCTCCCTGATGATTAGTGATGTGGATCAGTTTTTCATGTGTCTTTTGGCCATTTCTTCTTTGAGAAAATGTTGTTCATTTCTTCCCCCTATTTTTTGATGGGGTTAAATGTTTTTTCTTGTTAAGTTTTGTCAGTACCTTATTGCATCATACATGAAGGTGGCTTATTCCAGGTTCTGTATTTAGGAGTAATTTTGGAAGTAGTTGGGGGTCATGTAATATGCCAGGGATTGAAGCAGGCTCATTTATCTCATGGAGGGAGGGAGTATTCAGAATAAGTGTTTGTTCCATAGAAGGAGAACCTTGGTTTTTACAACTTTGAAATGAGAAGAAGGTGCAATGCAATGATAAAGAAAACCAAGTTTTCTGATAGTTAAGCAGCTAAAGAAATCCCTGCTGATTTTGTAAAATATAATGAAGCACTCCTTGTTTGAAGACTGCATCCTTGAGATCAAATTCATAGTTGAATGAGATGCCTTATATCCACAGGGATGAAAGGCCCAGGGAGAATAAGATGTGGAGACTGTTGGAAGCAAAGAGCATGGAATGTCCGCAGTGGTCAAGAGAAATGCATATGTGGGTGTGTGGGAGGGTGTCAAGGGAAATGAAGGGTGCCAAACTGATTTTTTTAATAGCTGAAGCATTCCCAAGACATTATCCCTGGAAGCCAGGATTTGTGAGGTGGTGAGTTTTCTATCATATATTTATCCATTACAAGTTCAAGCATTTTTTCCTGTTGTGGCAGATGTATTTTTAATTCTGAATAACAATGATTGGGGCCAGATGGTTCAGTGGATAACACACTCGCCTTGCATGTATTCTACCCTGAGTTCGATTCCCAGCACTATATATGGTATTCATTCTTCAGGAGTGAGCTCTGAGCACCTCTGGGTAGGGCCTCCCAATTCCCTCCAAATCAATAAATTTAAAAAATAAAAGTACAATGATTGTATTAAGGAAACTTTGAAACTAATGACTGCTCATTATTCAGCTAGTATTTAACTGGCAATATTCTTTTTTTTTTTTTTTTTTGAGGGCGTTGTTAAAGTTACAGTAACTGTGCTCAGGGATTACTCCTGGCAGTGCTTAGGGAATAATATATGATGCTGGGATCGAACCAGAATCAGTGTCTGCAAAACAAGCATCTTAACTCCTATATTATCTTGACCATTATTCTATTTTTATTATTTCTTTTAGACTCACATTCTCTTTTGTTAGCAATACTTTGGGGGGTGAGTAAGTGATCTTTTGGCTTAAGTTTCTATTAAAGAATTCTAACAGACTGGGAACGACTTTCCAGTCTTATATCATACTGCCTCAAATCAGAAACTTGAACTCCAGAAGTGAATTACTTCCAAATATAAGTTTATGACTGGTTTCAAGATTCTCCCTTTCAACAACTGCTAATCAGTGGTTTGGCTTGCAAAAGTAAATGAAGGTGCACATATGGGAAAGAAGGTTAGTCTATAGTTGTCCAGAGGGGCTTAGCTATCATCCCTCTTACCTTTTAGTTTAGTAATTACAATGAGAACCAGAAAGACTACAGAATTAATAAACGCTAGTACTGAGACTTGAATCGAGTTCTTAAAAATGAAACATTGACAGGGCCCGGGAGATAGCATGGAGGTAAGGCGTTTGCTTTTCATGCAAAAGGTCATCGGTTCGAATCCCGGTGCCCCATATGGTCCCCTGTGCCTGCCAGGAGCAATTTCTGAGCATGGAGCCAGGACTAACCCCTGAGCACTGCCGGGTGTGACCAAAAAAAAAAAAAAAAAAGAAACATTGAACTGAAACCCAACTACAAACATGTTTGTAATTTTGGTGCTTAAATAAATATATTAAAAAATGAAACATTTAATTTTAAGTTATTTTAGATTTATTGAAAAGTTTTAGATATAGTAGATTTAAGCATAGAGATCCAATAAAACATTAAGCATCCACTATTGTCAACAGTAATACAACCATCATTCAATAATTGAAGCCAGAAATTTTACATTGGTCCAATACTATTAAACACAAACCATACTAAAGTTTTCACTTTTACCCCTAGGATTTTTTTGGACTATTATTTAGGAATCCAGTTTGGAATCTCATATTTAGTTATTTTGTTAATTGTTATAGTTATTTATTATATAAGGTCATTATTTTAAGTCTGGGAAAGTTTCTCAGTCTTGTTTTCATGACCTTAAATACTTTTGGCTTTGGAACCACACCTAACCATGCCCTGGTCTTACTCTGGCTCTGTGCTCAGGGGTCACTCCTGGTGATGCTCAGAGGATTATTCCCAGTGCCGGGAATCAAACTGGGGTTGACTGCTGCAATCACCATACCCACTTTTGCTTAAGTTTTGGTAGCCCATTTGGCCTTAACTTTGGGCCACACCCAGAAATACTAGAGAGCTATATAGCTTTTTAAATTTTCTTTTTGTTTAATGTATATATATATAAATATATATATTAGTTTTATTTAAAAAAAAAAACCCAGAAGGTTAAAAAGCCCTTCATTTTCAAACCTGCTTGATTGAAAGGGTTAATGAAGTAGAAGGTTAATGAAAAGAAGGGTTAATGAGTAGAGAACAAAACAAGCTGAGAAAGGTGCCCCTGTTCTTTGGTTTCCCCAGGTTCCTGCAAAAGCCAGAGCAAGTCAGAGAAGCAGACTTGGCCCTTCCTACTGACCCCCTAGAGATCCCTCATTGCTTATAGGATTCATGAGAAGGGGCACTGCCCGCTGTTAGCTGACATTCTTGTTCTTCTTCCCTGGATGTTCTCTCTGGGACCCAGGCCAGGCCCCTGGTGGTTTTCAAGCAAACCTGAGGCCTCCTGCATGTAAAACATGTGCTCAGTACTTTGAGTGAATCTCACTTGTTAGTTTTCTTCCATTTGAATAGTCATTCCAAAAAAATGTTTGGCAGGGATGGGGAGTTGGGTCTGAGTCAGATTTGGAGTAAAGTCAGGCTTACTCCAGACTCTGTGCTTAGGGGTAAAGGCTGGTGGTGCTTGGAGAACCATATGCAATGCCAGGAATCCAAACCAGGGTGGGCCACAAGTAAGATAAGTACCTTGCCCTCTATACTGTCTCTCTGGCCCTATTTCCAATATTTTTATTATAATTTACAAGGGATGCTATGCTTTAATCTGCAAACTTATCCCTGTGCTTGTTTATATGTGGTGTATGTACATAGAAGAGAAACACAAAGTGAAGAAAGGAAGAGAAGGCAAAAAAATATGAAATGCAAGTTTCTTACTTTTATAGGAAATGTGATACATGTCAGCACAAATCTAAACTGACACTGACTGAGTAACTCATTTGGCAAGAGGAACAAGTTCATAATCCCGAGCAAACAAGAGTAGGGTTCAAGCTCAAGAAGAGCAAAAGGGCAGGGAGACAATTTATAATTAACAATATGACTATAAGTGATTTATTAAAATTATTTTGCTCCTCAGTCATGTTTAAAAAAATTAAGGGGGATACTCCAAAGTTCATAAAATCTGGAGTCTTGACCCAAAGAGTCAAGACCAATTAGCTCAGTGGTTCCATGCAAAGGCCCAAAGATGCAGTGCTGCTCGGGCCCTACAGTTTTACAGATACTCTGACCAACCCTGTGGTGCTAAGTTCCTCAGGGAACCCTCAGAGCTGCATCTAGTGTGTTCAGGGACATTCAGGGCTATATCCAGAGGGTATTTGAGGACCACACAATGCTGGGAATTGAACCAGGTCAAGCATATGCTTGGTGTGTACCCTTAACACCACTCTAATTCCCAGTATCATGTTAAATTTTTACCCCAATCTTCACAGTATTTGTCTTATAACATCTATTTCTACCTCTATTCCAGTCTCCCCAATGAATTATTCACTATGTCTAACTGATTCTACCTCCTTTATCATTTTCCCCTATCCTCACAGATACTCACTAGGTATAACCTTTTAGGAGTCTGGAACATTGCTAGAGTTTCTAACTTCCTGACCTTGTCAGAATTATTTATCCCCTAAAAATCTAACCTAGCATCTCTTTAGACATAGAGTGCTAGCTATTTTTTACTTTTTTTTGTGTGTGTGGGGGTCACACTCGGCAGTGCTCATGGATTACTCCTGTCTCTATGCTCAGAAATCGCTCCTGGTAGGCTTGGGGGACCATATGGGATATCGGGATAGGAACCACTGACCTTCTGCACGCAAGACAAACGCCTTACCTCCATACTATCTCTCTGACCCCAGCTATTTTTTTCTTGATGCAGCCATGAAATCTTTTTCAATACCCATTTAATAGCTTTGTTATCAAATTATTATAATTGATAGTTTGTATAAACCTTTACTTGACCAAGAGTGTCAGCAATTTGAGGATTACAATTGAACAGTCAAAACTTCAGCACCTACAAGTGTTGGGCACTTTAGCTGCTTGATAAATCTTTGGCTAATGAATGAAAACATGCACAAATAAGTAGGTAAATAAATGAAAATCTACTCAGTTCAATGGACTATTTATGAACTAGAAAATAATCATTGGTAATCCTCAGAAAATCCTCCCATAGCTAACAATGCTTTACATGGAAGAAATATATCCTTTAAGATGACATTTTACAAACAACAGCTTCTCTTCTGTTTTTTTAAAAACAGCTAATTTTCCTTTTTGAAGGCACTTGTAATTATTATGCCTCATAGCTCTCTCTAGTGAGATAAACTGGTAATGCAACACTTAAGACTTTTCAGAGTGTCTGGGTGATTAGAAGTGACTTAAGTAATTAGGGGGTAGGACTCAATCAACTGTGCCTCCTGGCCTCCAAAATACAATCAGCGCCGTTGGTGGTATAGTGGTTAGCATAGCTGCCTTCCAAAATACTGAATACCCCTGGGCATGGCCTGGAGGAACCCCACAGCACTGGAAATAATTCGGGTAATTCCTTGCCTTTGCAAATTCAAACTTTTCATTGAGTTGCTGAGCCTCCCTGAGCACCACTTACTAATAGTTATGAAAAACTAATTCTAACAGTATTGTAAACCACAGTACCAAAAAAGGATTAAAAAGGGAACAAAAAGAAGAGAGGAGGGAGGGAGGGAAGGAGAGACAGAGACGGAGAGAGAGAAAGTGAGGCAGAGAGAGAGAGAGAGAGAGAGAGAGAGAGAGAGAGAGAGAGAGAGAGAGAGAGAATAATGTTTACCATGAACAGGCTGGGGGAGGGTGGGTGTGAGGTAAACTGGAGACATTAGTGGCAAATGTACACTGGTGAAGGGATGGATGTTGGAACATTGTAAAACTGAAATTCAACCATCAAAAACTGTAATTGTTTATCTCACAATCAAAAACTGTAATTGTTTATCTCACAATAAGTTAATTTTAAAAAAAAGGAAGAAGGGGCTGGAGAGATAGCACAGTTGTAAGGCATTTGCCTTAGAGGCAGAAGGAAGGTGGTTCTAATCCCAGCATCCCATATAATCCCCCAGCCTGCCAGGAGCGATTTCTGAGCATAGAACCAGGAGTAACCCCTGAGCGCTGCTGGGTGTGACCCACAAACCAAAAAATAAAAAAATAAAAATAAATAAGGAAAAAATTAATTTTATAACATCATTCTTTCTCTAAGGTTGTACTTACCAGAGTTCAATGGGGTTTTATTTATTTATCTTTGACAAAATAACCTATTAAAAATATCTGTACAGGTACCAGGGAGATAGCATGGAAGTAGGACATTTGCCATGCATGCAGAAGGACTGTGGTTCAAATCCCGGCATCCCATATGGTCCCCCAAGTCTGCCAGGAGCAATTTCTGAGCATAGAGCCAGAAGTAACTCCTGAGCGCTGCTGGGTGTGACCCAAAAACCAATTCATAAATATGTATATATATGTATATATGTACAATGATACCTTGGAAAGTAGTACAGGCATATAAAAAACACTTAGAGACTTATAGTTTGTGTTTCATTACTTTTAAAACCAAAGAGTCATTGATACTTGTTAATATCAAATCTTATTTAAGCATTTTATTATAAAAATGTGTAAACACGGGGCTAGAACAGTGGCGCAAGCAGTAGGGCATTTGCCTTTCACTCACTAACCTAGGACCGACTGCTGTTCTATCATCTGACCCCGCTGTTCTATCCTCTGGCATCCCATATGGTCCCCCAAGTCCGGAGCCGCATAGCCAGGAGTAATCCCTGAGTATCACTGGGTGAGTCTCAAAACGCAAAAGCAAAAAAAAAAAAAATGTAAACAACAACTGTGATTTACTAACTGGCTTTTAGTACTAAAGACAGGTTTCAACCAGAAAATGCTCTGCATCACCTGACTTTGACATAGGATCTGTACAGAAGCCAGGATCTCTAACTACAGAAACCTGACAGAAACAAGTGTAATTGTGAAGAGCTTTTACTGGAACCACAGAGAATGACTTTGGGGTTGAACAACCTAGTATGTCTGAAGTCTGGAATTGGTCTTATGCCAGAATACTTCATGGGTAAGGTCTCCCTGTTTTTAGGCCCAAGGTTTTTCCTTTCTTTTCCCCCATATTTCGCTGTGCCTATGAAAACAGCATCGACTGCCACACACACACACACACACACACACACACACACACACACACACACCTTTTATATTGTATTTTTATCTTTTATCTTTGAAAAAAAGAGGTTGTTAAACTTTCTGCTATTGTATTAATGACTTTATTGGAGATGCAAGTAATTTTTACAAATCTACTTACTACTGAGTTTTATCTTCTTTTTTTTCTTCCATTTTATTCTTTCTATATTCTTTCCATTTTTCTCAATAACTGTGCTTTCCCTTATCTTGAAACAAATATATTATAATCAGTTATGTCAACTATGTGATGCATTTTTTAAATAAAATTTTTTCTTTGTTTTTGGGCCACATCCGGTGATGCTCAGGGGTTACTCCTGGCTAAGCACTCAGAAATCACTAATGGCTCAGGGGACCAGACCATATGCAATGCCAGGGATCGAACCCAGATCCATCCTGAGTAGGTCGCATGCAAAGCAAACACCCTACCACTGCACTATCACTCTGGCAAACAAAATTCTTTTTAAAAAGATAGGTTTAAAGATAAATATCATTTAATAATTTAATATATATTCAAAAACCTATCAAGTAGTTATAACCAAATCATATATTGGTTAGATATTTCTGTGTCTAGCTAGCTAGTTATCTTTCTCTACAAATACAGGGAAAAAAGAGAATTTTGAACCTAATGACTGGTCCTTCTTTGAAGAAGTAATAAAAATGGATCTTCCAAAGACTAGATATATTTTCATTCTTGAGGTAGTGTTGATTACTGAATGTTTATTATATGTTTATGTTTTATTACTTAAAAGGACCACTTTTGGATCCAGCATCTTCATTTTTTATAGTATTTTCTTTTAGAAGCAAAGTACCAATTTATAAGGATATGCTTTTAAGAGGGGAAAATGTCAGATGTCATCATTTTGAAAATACTAAAATTTTCCTGTGTGCATGTGTGTGTTTTAATGAGTCAATAACTAGATAGTGTGCCAAGATCCCTTCACCACAGTGCATTGGACCCTTTCAACCTACCTTCTCCCCTTCCCTTTATCTAGTTCTGTGGCCAGAGTCTAAGCTTTTGTTTTCCTTGCACATTTTCTCTGCCAGTATTGGCATTTTTCCTTATGATTTATTTTGCTAAGCATCACCCCCACTCCAGTTCCACCCATGTTGTAGCAAAAATCAATATCCAACATTTCTTCTGAGTATAATTCCTCATTTTTCTTTGGGTTCGTGGGTTCTTTCCAGATCATCAGTATTGTAAATAATGCTGCAATGAGCACAGGAGTGTATTTGCCTTTTCAAATTAGTCTTATTGTGTTCTGAGAAATATTTATGCTGCTTTCGATTCATTTTACAACTTTAAGAATATGGAGCCAGGGCCAGAGAGATAGAATGGAGGTAAAGCATTTGCCTTGCATGCTGAAGGTCTATGGTTCGAATCCCCGCATCCAATATGATCCCCCGAGCCTGCCAGAAGCGATTTTTGAGAATAGAGCCAGGAGTAACCCCCGAGTGCTGCTGGGTGTGATCCAAAAACAAAACAAAACAAACAAAAAGAATGTAGTAAAGTATTATTGATTTATAGCCTAAAGTACAGGATAACATGTATATTATAATTATACTTGTAATGTACACCATCCTGTATTTTAGATTCTCAGAAATCTTTAATAATTAGAACCCTTTGATCAATTATTTCCCCATTCACTTGCCTCTACATTGACAAGCACCATTCTGCTATTTCTTTCTTTCTTTTTTTTTTTTATTTGTTTTTGGGTCACACCCAGCAGCACTCAGGGGACCTGGAAATGCATCTTCTCTGTCACAGAGTTTTGTCTAGCTTATCAGTACTTAGTGATAAGATGAGTGTCTGGTTTATACATATCTGATATGGAAAAACTCCAGTGCATCAAAAAGTGTGGAACAGCGTTTTTATTTATTCCCCAAATTTATTCCCCTCTGGCTATAGCATCTATTTTTACTCTTCACAGATGCAACAGGAGCACTCACACCTAGTAAGTACATTGCAAATGGTCCATTTAGCCAGAACATATTGAAGAATGTTTACTGGACTTATCAAGTTTATAGGGTAGTAGGTGGATGCACAATTTTGTTACCAGAGAAAGAACACTCTTCCTTAAAGAATTCTTTTTATTAAGAATGAATATTAGAAACCATTTCAACAACTTTAGAGTCAATAAAATTAGGTTAAGAGGATGGTGACCAGGTTGCACACAAATCAACTTTAAACAAACATTGACACGATGATATCAGAAAGCTCCTCTGGATTTCAAAAGTATTTGAGCTCATCCTTTGTTAGGTTTTACCTTATTTTACCCAAAACAAAGGTCTTCGCTGGTTCCTTTGTATCTGTTTGCTTACAACTTTTTTACCCCCGGAAAATTCAAATTAGTCTTATTGTGGTCTTATTGTGTTCTGAGAAATATTCATGCTGTTTTCCATTCATTTTACGACTTTAAGAATGTAATAAAATAATATCGATTTATAGTCTAAAGTACAGGATGACATGTGCATTATAATTATACTTGTAATGTATCTTGTTACATATATGTTATATGTAAACCTAAGTGGAACAGCTCAGGATAGCCTGAATTATGTGCTATTACTCTGGCTTATTTCCCCACCTGGAGGTGGTCTCTGTACTCAACAAAAACAGTTGACAGGCAGTTTGCTCTAGATAAGAGATAGAAGATTGCCAGAATCCACACGTTTCATCCTCAGCCTGGTTTGGATTGTTTCATGCGTGACCCAAATTCAGACTCATTTACCAGGGGTTGGATATACAGCGCATGCTTTTACAAGATGTTACAATCCTTTTCTGTAAAATCACCTTTGTAAAATCACGAGCCATATTTTCAAACCCAGGTAAAAGAGTCTGAATCAGTGTTGCACAATAAATAATCCAAACCAGACTGAAGGTGAAACACTTGTAGTCTGGCTATTTTCTACTTAGTATGGAGACCCTACTGCCTGCCAGAACAATCTTTTATTTTATTTTATTGGTTTTTGGGTCATACCCGGCAGCGCTTAGGGTTTACTCCTGGCTCTACGCTCAGAAATCGCTCTTGGCAGGGGAGTTGGAGGGGGTGGGGTACATATGGGATGCCGGGATTCAAACCACCGTCCTTCTGCATGTAAGGCAAATGCCCACCTCTATGCTGTCTCTCTGGCCTCTAGAACAACCTTTTTATTGAGTATAGAGACCACTACAAGGTGGGGCAGCTATCCTGAGCCTGTCCCACCTTGATTTACATATGAGACCATCTTTGTTTTGGTGAAACCAAGTTGTAAACAGATTCCAAAAAACTAGGGATAAACTTTGTTTTAGGCAAAATAAGGTGTAACACAACACTTCTCTACTTATAAACTGGTATTAGTTAGAAATGACTTGTTGGGGCCCAGGAGATAACATGGAGGTAAGGCGCTTGCCTTTCATGCAAAAGGTCATCGGTTTGAATCCCGGTGCCCCATATGGTCCCCCGTGCCTGCCAGGAGCAATTTCTGAGCATGGAGCCAGGAG
>PVKC010033009.1:0-14095 GCA_004027635.1 Crocidura indochinensis
CACACACACACACACACACACAAAGAAGGTCATTGGTTCGAATCCCAGCATCCCATATGGTCCCCCGTGCCTGCCAGGAGCAATTTCTGAGCAGAGTCAGGAGTAACCTCTGAACACCGCCAGGAGTGACACAAAAACAAAAACAAAATAATAATAATAAAAAGAATAATAGGAAATTAGAGTCTGGGACCAGAGAGAACATGGAGTTTGCCTTGCACAAGCCAGTTTGATCCCCAGCACCACATAGTAAAGCACTGCAAGTGAAGCCCCAAACCCCCACCACCTTGGGTTCAATGCCTGACATTGCCCCATAACAAAAGTGGCTATATTGGAAGAGATGCTCTAACTCAGTCCCACACAGACGGGGAAAAATAGGGGCTTAACTGGGAGAAAACATGCTAAACAGAGCATGAGTCTATGCAGAGTTCTATGCTAGCCCATAGAACAAGCAAAAGAAAGCAGGGACAGTCCTTAAGCTTTCTTTGTCTTCAGAAGCAACCACAATGAGGACCAGGGGCTATTAAAGGATTTTGGGGGGGGGGGGTCACACCTGACAGTCTCTTTTTAGAACTAGAGGTTGAGATTCAGAACACAGTTGTTAACGTGTTCATCCACATGTTTTGAAGGATGGGAACTTGCATTCATCCCTCTGCTGGAAAACTCTCACCTGGGCAGGGAGACCTGCTCTGTTCCCAGATTAGGGTCACTCAAAATGCAGAGAAGAGGTCACAGAGTAAATGGGCCCAGAGAATCAGAATTGCCACCACAGAGAAACATTCTGACTCTGAGAAGTAGGAAGTGAACAACAGAAGTGTGGATGGTTGACAAAAAAATTGGCCACTTCAGAAAGTAACACAAAGAGAAAAAGCCCACAGACCATTCAAAGAGACAATAGGTGATTTAAGAACATTTATTTTGGCCTTCCCACAGTAGCATCTGAATGAAGAACATTGACCTGGAGCTGATGTGACAATACAGCAGATAGGATGCTTGCTTTGCTTGGGCCAACTTTGTTTGATCCCAGGCATCCTATGATCACTCAGCCCCCAACAGGAGTGATTCCTGAGTGCAATGCCAGAATTAACCCCCAAGTATCATCAGAAGCAGCTCAAAAATACTGGCTCAGCACAAGTGTGTAAAGAACTTGAGAAAATGCTGTGTGATATACTGGGTATCTCTGTCGAAGGCAAATACCTTCCTGCCACAAGCCACTCAACTCTCATTGGATACCAGATGTTGTGACTTGGCCCATTCTCTCCTATAACCAGCCACCCTGTCTCCCTCTTACCCACCCACACAGGTGATGGATTCACTCATGGACTGCTTGCTCTCCACACAGCCCTTCTGAAGACCACTCCTATTAGCCACACCTCAGGGAGTACCATCCACCCTGGTGAACTCCCTCAGCAGAAACTGCAATAGAGAAGCATTTTCCCGATGCCCTAAAGAGGGTGAAGCTTCTTATATGGATTTTTGAGGAACCTAAACCTGAACTTCCAGAAGAGACCCAAGACAGGTGAAGAGAACAGAATGGTCATCCATAATATATTACCTATTATCTAGGCAGGCCAAGTCTGGACCCCAGAACCTAGGCCAGCCCAGACTGGGGGAAAGTCTGAACAAGCCAATTGTATATTGCTATAAACCACTAGAGTTTAGATTATTTATTTTAGGGCAGGGACAATAGTATATCAGGGAGGACATTTGCTTTGTACACAGTTGACCCAGATTTAATCCCCAGCAGCCCATATGGTTCCTCGAACCTGCCAGAAGTAAATCCTGAGTGTAGAGCCAGGAATAACCCCTGAGCACTGCTGGTGTGGCACAAAACAAATATTTGCACTGCTGGTGTGGCACTAAGCAAACAAACAAATATCTGTTTTATTAGGGGCCACACCTTGTAATATTCAGAGGCTGCTCTAGACAATGCTCCAAGGATCATTTAGGTCCAATGATTGAATCTGGTCCACTGTACACAAAAACATGTGCTCAGAGGGGCCAGAGAGGTGGTGCAAACAGTAAGGCATCTGCCTTGCCTGCTCTAGCCTAGGATAGACCCAGCATCCCATATGGTCTCCCAAGCCAGGAGCAATTTCTGAGTGCATAGCCAGGAGTAACCCCTGAGTGTCACAGGGTGTTCCCCCCCCCCAAAAAAAAAAAACAAAATAAAACAAAACAAAACAAAGAAATGTACTCAGAGGGCTAGAGCAATAAACAAGCCAGGATATGTGCCTTGCATGCTGAGCATGCTGCCGACCCAGCTTTGATCTCCAGCATCCTACATGGTCCCCCCAAAAACAGAGTAATTCCTGAGTTCAGAGCCAGAAGTAATCTTACTGAGTGTGCTGACGGAGGGATGGGGTGGGGTGAGTGAGGGTGGAAGCATGAACTCTAGCATCCAGCACATTGAGTTATCTTCCCAGTACTGGGTTATTTTTTTTTTCTCAAGCATTCAAGAATTTAGTAGGAAAATACAATTACAAACATACTTCGAAACTAATGGTTGTCATGTAAATCTCCTAAACACCCAAAGGAGAATATCATCTCTTACCCCAATTTGTACATAAGAAACTGACTTTGGGGGGTTGGAGCGATAGCACAGTGGATAGCCTGTTTCCCTTATACACAGCAGACTCAGGTTCGATCCCCAGCTTCCCGTATGATCCCTCGAAATCTGACAGGAGTGACTTTTGAGTGCAGAGCCAGGAGTAAACACCTGAGGGTCATGGACTGTGGCCCAAAACCAAAACAAAATGAAATGAAAAAAAAAAAGAAATTGAACTTTAAGTTGGAGCATATTCTGTCCCTTTCTGTACACTAAGTTCTAAGATTTGGCCCTGAGGTATTTGGGGGTTTGCTTTGTTTTGGTTTTGGTTTTTGGCCCACACCCAGCGGTGCTCAGGGGTTACTCCTGGCTATCTGCTCAGAAATTGCTCCTGGCATGCTCGGTGGACCATATGGGGCTCCGGGACTCGATCCAACCACCTTTGGTCCTGGATCGGCTACTTGCAAGGCAAACGCCACTGTGCTATCTCTCTGGGCCCCTGTTTTTATTTTTATTACACACCAGGCAATGCTTAGAATTACTCCAGGCGCTGCACTCAGGAAACACCTCCTGGAGGTGCTCAAGGAATCATATGGATGCTGAAATTCTGCCTTGTAAAAGCAAGTCCCCTGTCCTCTGAAACTATTTCTCCAGTCCTATTTTGGGGGATATTTTGAATCCCCATAATTGACAAAGTTACAAAGGTATTTTGTAATTTTATAATACAAAGGTATTATGCTTGAGTTACAAGTATACAGTATTCCAAAACCAATTTTTCAACAATGTCCACTACCTACCACCAGAGTCCTCCAACTGCCCAGTCTGACTCTATAGTAGACACTTTCTTCCTCCCCCACTGACCTAGTGTCCCCTTCCCTATCTTCCACCCTAGTGGCAAGCTCCCCATTTCTTTATTTCCATTGCCTTTGGCACTTGACATTGGTCTAGGAATTTTCTTTATATCCCCCACGTGAGTCAGATCATTCTGAGTCTTTTCCTCTCCCTCTAATTGATTTCCCTCAACATGATACTCTCCAGATCCATCCAGAGTAGCAAACCAACCCTGAGTTTTTAATCCTGGGGCCGAATGAATGCTTCTTCCCTCTTGCACTCGGCATTGAGACAGAAGTTGATGTTCTGTGTTGATTTTAAATCCCTGTGAAACCTGCTTATCTCCTAAAGAAATGCCTCCGTTTTTATAAGATAATCAATTCAGAGTCCACCCTTGCTGGTATGTAAGTCTTCTCCACTTGCAAAGACTTTCCATGCAAAGGTAAAGCCTGCTGATGTATCTTCCCGTCCACACCTTTCACAGCCTTCCAGCCCACCACTTTCAGTCTACATTCAACCAGTGGTAAATGTCCTTGATTCTTTGGGAGTCCCTCAAGTCCTCCCTAGCTTTCCCACTCCCACACCATGACCTTATCTGCAAAGGTTATTCCCAGTAGCCTCCAAACTGGTTCTCTGCCTCCAGTCTGTCCCATTGCTGTGATGTCATTCCTGGCTCCCAACCTCGTAACAACTTCCCACAGAAAAAAGGTCGTCAACACTATCAATCTAGCACCCAATGTAAGGTGACCCTTGCACAGTCTTCTGACCTTGGATCTTAACCCCTAAAGACTTCGATCTCTTACAACCCAGCCTTCTGTGGCCTGTTCCTTTTGCCTATCTCAATGAGCAATGCTCAGAAGCTCCCACCAAACTCCCTTGTTTTGTCTTCCTTCCTGTCCCCTAAATTCAATTTCATTGTGCCCTTCCTTTCACTCCCTTGACCAGCAAGCATCCATCCCAAGGCCTTTTATGAGATTCCCATTTCCACCTCACTATCTCTTTCCTCCCAACAGAATTGCAAATGGCTGTCAAACTTGACCCTCTTTATTACATGATTGCATTCAGAAGGTCAAACTTTTGGAGGTCATGAGAAGCCTTCCCTACAGTGGTTTGCTTCTCCTTGGACATCCATGGGTGCTCTACTTGAAAACCTCACGGAACCAGACTGTTCCTTCTCAGCGTCCATACCATCAGTGGGTTTGTATTGCAGCCACTTTGAAAGTCATTTTCTGTTTGTTTTTCTCAAGCCTAATAAGCTATTTCCACTCAGAAGTGTCCGGTACATGAGGTTGCCTTAACCCAAAGGCTGGAACTACCTATTTTTGCCTGAGGAAATCCTTAAGGGCCTTTTTCTCTGCCCTCCCCTCAAAACCACACACTGCCTTCCAGTTGCAGATTTGATCTGCCTGGCTGATTCACAAATGGTCAGAAACTTGGTGGGGTGGGGACATTTGTTCACTGGCCCAGAAACCCTGAGGCAGAACCAGCCCAGACTTGTTGGACCAGTAGGGAGAAAATACCCAGAACAAGCTCACCATTAGCAACTGAACAGGAGCCTGGCAAAGGGACCAGAGACAGAGAAGGGATGAAATAAGAAAGAGCCTGTGGGCCCATAAGACACATGCCTTGCTTGCTGCAGATCCAGTTTCCATCTCTGGCACTCCAAGTGGTCCTGGAGCCCCACCTGGAATAGATTCCTGAGCACAAAGCAGAGTATGCCATCCACCCTGCAAAAAAGAGTCCAGAACTACTGAATAAAATTTATCTTTATTTTCAAATAAGACTGAGCATAAATCAATTTCTGGAAAAAAGCAAGTGTACCACATGGGTGATTTTTTACTATGTTGTCAGCAGCCAGAAACATGTGCCAGATTTTGGTAACTCCACCCACCTGTGTCCCCCCTACAGTCCCCACTTCTCTTTGCTACTGCCAATAAATGCACCAGCATTTATTATTATAGATGTATTCTTATTTTTATAAATTTATATGTTTACATATAATTTAGGTATAATTTTCTGTATTTTATTGTCTTATATATTCATCTACATTTTTATTTTTTAATTTTCATTTAGTTTTTTGGTTTTGGGATCACACCCAGTAGTGCTCAGGGGTTACTCCTGGCTCTATGCTCAGAAATCGCTCCTGACAGGCTCAGGGGACCATATGGGATGCCGGGATTCAATCCACAGTCCTTCTGCATGCAAGCCAAACGCCCTACCTCCATGCCATCTCTCCAGCCCCATATTCATATACTTTATTGTTATAAATTTATTATTATAAATGACCTAAGAAAGAGAGCTTTGGTCATGATGATGATGGTGGTGTCTGCCTGATAATATCTTTACTTTAACAATGCAGCTGGACCAGTGGAAAAAGGAAGGTCTAGGCTTGCTTTTCAAGTATGTGTTCTGTCTTAAATATGTATCTCACTTGCTTGTTTCTATGTCTCATTGCCTATTATTTTCACTCTGGAGAAGCCTTTGTTTTCTCTTGAATATAGATTTCCCCTCTTTCTCTCCTTTCACATCCTTTTTAAGCAATTTTCATCCAATAAAAATTATCTTGCTTAACTTAAAAGAAAAAGGAATTTCTACTATAAGTTTTACTTGGAGACTGTGCCAGTGGACTTTATTCCTTATATGGGGGGGTGTGGAAGGTGCTGGAGAAGTATCCCAGATTTTTATATATACAAAGTATGTGCTCTATTGATGAATTATATCTCTTGGCACCTACGGAAAATCTTTTGAATGGAGTGGGAGGAACTAGGAGTCCCATTTATTTATTTTCTCTTTTGTTTTGTTTTTGTTTTTGTTTTGGGGCCATACCAAGCTGTGCTCAGGGGTTACTCCTGACTCTGTGTTCAAAAATCAGTCCCGTCAGGCTTGGGGGGACCATATGGGATGACATGGATGGAACCCAGGTCAGTTGGATGCAAGGCAAATGTCCTACCAGCTGTGCTGTAACTTCGGCCTCATATTTATTTGTTTTTTTTTTTTTAAGGACCAGTTTAAAAATGCTAACAATAGGGCAACAATTTGAGTATATACTTTGCATGAAAGAAGCCCAGGTTCATTCCCCCAGTACCACCTAATCCCCTGAGTACCACTGGGCACTTTTGTGCCCCTGAGTGAAGAAGTTGGAGCAACCTCTAAGTACTGCTGGGTGTGGCTGAAAAACAAACAAACAAGCAAAAGTATTTTAACAATACCATGATAATTGAGAGATTAACTATCAACATAGAAAACTGTTTGGTGCAACCTAAATGGTAATGGCAGAAATAAGGCATTTTGTAAACATTTAACAAAAGAATGGCTCACTCTAATGGAGCCTAGGGGCCAGAGCAATAGCACAGTGGTAGGGCATTTGCCTTGCATTCGACTGACCCAGGATGGACCTCAGCTAGAAAAAGAGCTTTGGTCATGATGATGGTGGTGGTTATCTGCCTGATAATATTGTTTACTTTAGCAATGCAGCTGGAGCAGTGGAATAAGATCCCAGCATCCTATATGGTCCTCCAAGCCAGTAGCGATTTCTGAGTGCAGAGCCAGGAGTAACCCCTGAGTGTCACCAAGTGTGGCCCAAAAACAAACAAGCAAACAAACAAACAAACAAGAAACCTCTAATGGAGCCTGGAGAGATGAATGGCTCAGAAGACTAAATGCAAGCTTGGCTTGTAGGAGGCCTGGGATTCAAATTAACACCATGCAATCTCCTGAGCTTTGCCAGGAGTGACCCCCAAACAAAAAAATCTAGAAATGGGTGCCGGGGGCCGGGCGGTGGCGCTGGAGGTAAGGTGCCTGCCTTGCCTGTGCTATCCTAGGACGGACCGTGGTTCAATTCCCCCAGTTTCCCATATGGTCCCCCAAGCCAGGAGCAACTTCTGAGCGCATAGCCAGGAGTAACCCCTGAGCGTCACTGGGTGTGGCCCAAAAACCAAAAAAAAAAAAGAAATGGGTGCCAAAATGATAATATAATGGTAGGGGGTGTTGGTCTCGCATGCAGCCAACATGACTTTGATCCCTGGCATCCCATAAGGTTCCCTGAACATCACCAAGAGGAATTCCTGAGTGCAGAGCCAGGAGTAATCCCTGAGCATCACTAGGTGTAGCCCCCAAAACAAAACAACAACAACAAAATCTAGAAACAAACATGTATGAACACTATCATTACAACTTTAAAAACAAAAAATATGGGGCCGGGCGGTGGCGCTGGAGATAAGGTGCCTGCGCTAACCTACGAGGGACTGCGGTTTGATCCCCCGGTTCCCCATATGGTCCCCCGTGCCTGCCCAGGAGCGACTTCTGAGCGAATAGCCAGGAGCAACCCCTGAGTGTCGCCGGGTGTGGCCCAAAAACCAAAAAACAAACAAACAAAATTTATAAAGAGGATATGGTGAACTCATAGCAAGATGCTAAAAACAATACCAAAATATAAGCTACTTATGTAAAAAATATACTGGTGAAAGTAGGGACCAGAAAGATAGCGTAATAGTTCAAGTACTTGCATTTAGAGCAGTCAGCCTCAATTCAATCCCTGGCATCAGTTCAATTCATGGCAATCCCTAGCATTGCCAGCTGCAATCTAAGGTGTCCTTAAGCATCTTTAGAGTGGCCTGGAGAATTCTGGGCACCCCAAGATTTAGAAGCAATACTTTATACTTGAACCCTTTAAGCATGGCCGACCAAACTACTGATAGGGATCCTGTACCTCCTGAGCTGTGCTGGGAGTTTTATTTATTAAAATAACAAACACATAAATAAAATATTAAATTTTAAAATAAACATGGTAAATGCATGTACTTAGGTTTGTGTAGCTGCATAAACATGTACTACAATAAATAATTAAATTCTCAAGCTCAAACTCTAGGATTGATAATATCATTTTAGGTGTGAAGAGAAAATGCATGGGCAGTGTTGGCATTGGGAAGTGAATTTTTTCAAGGCTTTCAGTATTATGGGTACATCCATGAAATACGTTATTTTGGGGGGGTGGCACACCAGGCAGCACTCAGGGGTCACTCCTAGCTCTGCACTCAGAAATTTCTTCTGGAAGGCTCAGGGACAGGGGACAATATGTGATGCTGGGAATCGAACTTGAGTCGGCCACATACAAGGCAAATGCCCTATCCACTGTGATATCCCTACAGCCCCAATGTGGGCATTGAGTGAGCATTGAGTACTGGACCAGAAGAAGGTGGGAGAGTTTGTCACTTGATTAGACAGTCATTGGCTGATGATGCCATTCACTCCTCCCTCTACCCAAATAAGTGCCAGATCTGGTTTCACCAGCTGGTCCAGTTACTTCCCTCCTGCCTTATTTGTGCTGGCAACAGCACAAGCAAATTTTGCCATTATCTCAACTTTATGAGACCACCCTCTTGGTGATGTGGAGCCACTGAGAAGATGTGGAAACTAAGCAAATAAAAACAAGGTGGCAGGTGTCCAAGGTGAAAATTCTGCTCCCCACAAAGGCTGACAATATGAGCATGAATCCATGTCACACATTTCTGGGGTAGGGAAGACAGCAGATAGGGCATTTGTCTTACATGTGGCAACCTGGGTTCAACCCCAGCATCCCATATGGTTCCCCAAGCATGCCAATAGTAATTTCTGAGCACAGTGCCAGGAGTAACCCCCAAGAGCTGCTGGATGTGGCCCAAAAACAAACAAACAAACAAATTTAAATGACTGAAAGAGGCTCAAAGGGTTGGGTGTAGGCTTTGCATGAGGAAATTCCCACCTCACAGTTCTCAAAGTTCTCCAAGACCAAAGGGAACCACCTCTGAACACTGAGTAAAGAGTACACACTGAGCACAACCAAATGTACCTCCAAAATGACAACAATTAACAATATTTCTTACATATAGCTGTCCGAGGTTTGATTTCAAGCACCCTATAGGTCCCCAAGTATGTGAAGAGTATCGAGTCAGTATAGAGTGAGTATAGGGTCAGTAGTACCCATGAATACAGTCAAGTATGGCACCTAAACAAAACTAAAGCAAAATAATAGCAATGCTATTATAGCAATGCTCATGCCACCCTGACTTCGATGCTATCAGAAACCACCTGCAAAAAATGGAGCTGGCAGGATTACATTCTGTATATGTGGGACTTCGTAGAACTTGAATGAATGACCATTGGCTGGCAAGGAGGAAGAAACCTAGTCCCAGGCACTTTTCCTCCAGCCTTCCTTTTTCTTTTTTCTTTTCTTTTTTTTTTTTTTTTTGGTTTTTGGTTTTTGGGTCATACCCAGTGGTGCTCAGTGGTTACTCCTGGCTCTGCACTCAGAAATTGCTCCTGGCAGGCATGAGGGACCATATGGGATGCTAGGATTCGAACCACCTTCAGTCCTGAATTGGCTGCATGCAAGGCAAACCCTACCATTGTGCTATATCTCCAGCTCCCAGACTTCCTTTTTTATTGTTTACTTACTTTTTGTTTTGAGGTCATACTCAGTGATGCTCAGACTTTACTCCCTGCTCTGTACTCAGGATTTCTCCTGATAGGGCCAGAGAAAAATAAGGATGCTGGGGGTAGAACCAAGGTCAACCATGTGCAAGGCATGTGTTCTATCTGCTGTACTATAATAGCTCCTGCATTGAGAAAGGTTTTTTTTTGTTTGTTTTTTTAGTTGTTTTTGGATCACACCCAGCAGCACTCAGGGATTACTCCTGGCTCTACGCTCAGAAATCACTCTTGAAAGGCTCGGGGAACCAGATGGGATGCCAGGACTTGAACCACCATCCTTCTGTGTCTAAAGCAACCTCGTTACTGCTGTGCTATCTCTCGGGCCCGAGAAAGGTATTTTTAATGTTACTCCCACACCTTAGCTGTTGTGATTAACAATGGTGACACACACTTTCTGGTGGTGCACTGGAAAAACACACTTCATTATATTGCAAAGAATCATAAATGCAGGTGGTGTTGACACTACTCTCAGCATGAGAGGTGATGCTGGGGATCAAACTCTCGGCCTCACGCCTAGAAATCTCTTATGACAGAGCTATTCCCAGGCTCCTGAGAGTCATTTTTCTTGTACTGTCTCACAGGGCCATTTCACAAGTGTTCTGTTATCTAATGGTCATTCAATGTACTGAAGCTCCTAAAAGTTAAAGTTTAGCCATCTCCTCCTTCTCATTAAAGAAATAAAATTTCGAATGAGTTGCAGACACTTAAAATGCAATCAATTTCTGGTTACTGAAGTAGTCATACCTGGATATTAACTAACCCTCTGTGATGTGAATAATTGCTACTAGTTGTTATAGAAGCAATAGTGATCCCTGTATCTCAATGATGAGTGTGTTGTCAGGGATCCAACTCTGGGCCTCTCACATATGATGTATGTTCTTTACTATTGATCCCACACTCTGAGTTTCCAATTTGTTGTTTTTGTTTTTTTGTTTTGTTTTTTTTTTGAGTCACACCCGGCAGTGCTCAGGGGTTACTCCTGGCTCCATGCTCAGAAATTGCTCCTGACAGGCACGGGGGACCATATGGGGCACAGGGATTTGAACTGATGACCTTTTGCATGAAAGGCAAATGCCTTACCTCCATGCTATCTCCCAGTTGTTGTTTTTTATTTTATCATCCAGTGGGTAGCTCACTGATGATGCTCAGGGGTATAAGTGCACATCCTTGTGATTCTTAGTCTACCAGACCTTAGTTCAATGGGAGGCTCAAGACTGTGGTGTTCTGAGGCTCTGAGATTCTGGCATAATCTGGACAACACCCAGAGGTACTCAGGGGACAATATGGTGCTGGGGATAAAATCTGGACCAACTGTTTATAAATAAAAATGTGTACTAACTGTCCAGACCCCTATTAATTTTTTGTTTGTTTGTTTTGGGCCACACCTGGTGACGCTCAGGGGTTACTCCTGGCTATTCGCTCAGAAGTCGCTCCTGGCAGGCACAGGGGGCCATATGAGGAACCAGGGGATCGAACCGCGGTCCGTCCTAGGTTAGCACAAGGCAAGGCAGACACCTTACCTCCAGCACCACCGCCCCCCCCCATTAATTTTTATTTGGTTTGATTTGTGGGTCATACCCAGCAGTACTGAGGGCTCCATGCTGATGGGTCACTCCTGGTAGTACTCAAGGGACTATTTGAGATGTCAGTGCATCAAGCATGCAGATCAGAAGCTCCAATCAGTTGAACTGTCTCTCTGTTCCTCTATTTGTTTTCTAAAGCTTTCTATTCCTAAAATTGTATTGTAAATTTTTTTTTAGTTTTTGGGTCACACCCAGCAGTGCTCTGGGGTTATTCCTGGCTCTACACTCAGAAATCGCTCCTGGCAGGCACAGAGGACCATATGGGATTTGAACCACCTTCCTTCTGTATGCAAGGTAAATATACTACCTCCATGCTATCTCTTCGACCCTTGTTTTGTAAATTAGTCCTTAGGAACTTAGAATGTGTACTTTTGTTTATTTGTCTTTGTTTTGGGGCCACATTCAGCAATGCTCAGAAGTTACTCATGGCTCTGCACTTGGGGGTTCATATGAGATGCTTGTGATCAAACCTAGATAGGCCACAGACAAGGAAAATACCCTACCTGATGTACTATCACTCTTGCCCTAGAATGTGTTTTATTATCAGAAGCAGACATGACAAATGATAGCTGGACATCCCAACCTTATCATCCAGACAGAACAAGCTACTTTGGAGATTAATATAGGATCGAAGGTTTCCCAGGGCTCAGGGGCTAAACTGAGGGAACAAGTCACATTTTTCTTTTTTTCTTTTTTTTTGTTTTTGGGCCACACCCAGTGACGCTCAGGGGTTACTCCTGGCTATGCGCTCAGAAGTCGCTCCTGGCTTGGGGGAATCATATGGGAAACCAGGGGATCGAATTGCGATCTGTCCTAGGCTAGTGCAGGCAAGGCAGGCAGGCACCTTACCTCCAGTGTCACCGCCCGGCCCCCATAAGTCACATTTTTCACAGCAGATATTGTCCAGGAGCTTGGAGGAAACAAACCAACCAACAGCAGCTAAGACTTCTCTCAGGGTTAAGGCACTGGCCTTGGGCATAGTGGATCCCAGTTCATCCCTAGCACCTCATATGGATCCCTGAACCCCACCAAGAGTGATCTCTGAGCATAACTGTAAGCTCTAAGTGGTTACAGCTTGGTGTGACCCACAAATACTCCCTCCCTCAAAACAAACAAATAAACAGGGGCCAGACAGAGGTTGGGCTTGCAAGCTGCCAAACCAGGGTGGATCTGAATTTGATCTCCAGCATCCCATATGGTCCCCTGAGTCTGCCAGGAGCAATTTCTTTTTATTTATTTATTTATTTATTTTTGGTTTTTGGGTGACCCAGTGATGCTCAGGGGTTACTCCTGGCTATGCGCTCAGAAATCTCTCCTTGCATGGAGGACCAAATGAGATGTTCGACAGGGGGTCGAACACAGGTCCATCTTGGCCAGCTACTTGCAAGGCAAATGCCCTACTGCTGTGCTATCTCTCTGGCCCCCAGGAGCGATTTCGATTTGTTTTTGTTTTGGGGCCACACCTGGAGGTGCTCAGGGCATTACTCCTGGCTATCTGCTCAGAAATCACTCCTAGCAGGCACGGGAGACCATATGGAACACGGGGATTCGAACCAACCACCTTTGGTCCTGTTCTGGATGGGCTGCTTGCAAGGCAAACACCGCTGTGCTATCTTTCCCGGCCCCAGGAGCGATTTCTGAACGCAGAGCCAGGAATAAACCCTGAGTGTCGCAGGGTGTGACCAAAAAACAAACAAACAAAAAAAGAACTTCTCTTCAGGTGGGGAGATAGCTCAATAGGCTGAGTGTCTGCTTTGCATGCAGGCGGTCAAATTGCATCCTGAGCATCAAAGAGAGCGATCCCTGAGCCAGTAGTAGATCTGAGCACTGCTACATGTGACCCCCAAGCGAAACAGAACAAAACTGACTCCTTTTAGCTGCAGGCAAAAAGCTGGCATGGTCACTTCAAGCCAAGGGAACTGTGACAAGGATATGACAAACACAACCCTAGGAAGTTCTTTCTCGGCTTATCCTCTTTACTATGAACTAGAACACCGAGTTCCTGGCTGTGAGTTTCTTCCAGGGAACAGCTTTTGTTTTTTTTTCACTTTTTCTTTTTCTTTTTGAGCCACAAATGGTGGTGCTCAGGGTTTATTCCTGACTCTGTACTCAGAGATTACTCATGGTTGTACTTGGAAGAGCCTGTATGGATGGCACTGGGCATTAAACTGGGTCTGACTGTGTGCAAGACCTTAAACTCTGTACTCTTTCTCCCATCTCATTGACTGACACTTTATAGCCAGTACTTGCAGATTATGTTTTAAAATTTTGGAGTGCTAGGGCACAAGAGATAATACCTCTGTAAGGAGCTTGCCTTGCATTTGCCCAACCTGCATTCAATCTATTGTAATCCATATGGTCTCCTAAACACCACCAAGAATGATTCCTGAGCACCACCAGCTGTGGTCTTCCACACCCCCAAAAAAAGTTTGTGGTGCTCAACCAGATGCAGAAACTAAAACACTACCCAGAGTAGGTAGACCTTTGCATAAAAGAATAAGCTACAGGGGCCTGGGAGATAGCATGGAGGTAAGGCGTTTGCCTTTCATGCAAAAGGTCATCGGTTCGAATCCCGGTGCCCCATATGGTCCCCCGTGCCTGCCAGGAGCAATTTCTGAGCATGGAGCCAGGAGTAACCCCTGAGCACTGCCGGGTGTGACCCAAAAAC
>PVKC010033010.1:0-14056 GCA_004027635.1 Crocidura indochinensis
AAATATAACTTTCCCAGTTACACTGACATTGCCTTTGGGGGATTTTTCACTTCATATGATTGGTGGACAGACTTGACATCTGGTGGCAACTTGCATTTCATAGCCCATACCTGTGTCACTTTTTTGTAAAGTGGACGAGCCTTCCTTCACTTTGAGGAATCTCAGTGATCCAGTATGTCTGATAAGCTGCTACTGGGCTGGAGCTAAATGGGCTAGATACCTCTCTCACATTCCCTCAATGTATAAATTGTTCAATACAGCATCTTGAGTCCATAGACTTTTTGAGCTTTCAATTTCCAACTGAAGGAATCTGAAAAATAATACCTAAATTTTAGATATGTTGGTGACTTGAACATAATTATATTTTCTACTAACATATGGTATAAATAATATATATTCTAAATATTAGATAGTATATGTATCAATATTGTAGTTATTACTTCTATTACTCTCTTTTTTTGGCCAAGGTGATGCTCAGGGGTTACTCCTGGCTACGTGTTCAGAAATCACTCCTGGCTTGGGGGACAATATGGAATGCTGGGGATTGAACTGCGGTCCGTCCTAGGCTAGCGCCAGCATACTTCTATAACTCTTGATTTAATAATGGACATCCAAGGCCTGCCTGTAGCTCCCCCTGTAGACCCAACGCTCTGGGAAAGACATTGGTGACTTAATTTGACCAAGGAAACACCATAATTGGACCCACCATTTAGGTGGGTTTATGAGATTTTCCTCATAGTGCCCAGGGGAGTACTTCCTGGAATACATTTTGAGAGAGACAACTCTCTTGAGATTTTTGTGGGGGTTCTTTTGTTCACAGTGGTGCCACATTGTTTTGTAGACATCCATGTGCTACTGTTCACGGTCATGGACCCCTTTACAGGAGTCAGGATTCATGTGCCTGAGATATTAGTGTGTAGGATGTTTTGGGATGAAATAATTTCAAATAAGTAGTAAACACAGTGGGGAGAGAGAGGGATGGATGTGTGGTCGGGAAGAGTCTTGCTTCATGAAGGCTATAATCACCATTACATGGTCTATTTCATCTCTTGGTTGAAGACCTGTGACTAGAAACACATGTTACTTTATTACTGTTGTATCTCCAAACCCAGTGTTACTCCTGCAGTAATGCCTCCTCAGTCATCAAAGCAGTGTGAACAAGAGAATGAATATATTGAACACACAAAAAAATGACTGAGTTAGGGAGTGACTACGTAAGTGAATGAATGAAAAGATTTAGTTTTGGAGTGATCAAGTGAATGAATGAATGAGTCAAAAGCCTAAGTTAAGGAGTGAGCAAATAAGTGAGTTAATGAGTCAAAAACCTGAACTAAGGAGTGATGAGTAGGTGTTTCATGAGAGGAATACTGTGTCCTGTGTTCATTCTCAAGGAAATACTATTAAAGTGAGACCAACCTGAATTTTTGTCATGGGTGGAATATAAGTGGGGAGTCACAGCATTGAGTTATTTTTAATACTTGGTTATAATTCAAGGGATAAATATTTCACTCCCTCTTTTGCTGTTTAGGACCTAAATGTATTACTGAAATGTGTCCTTGGAACCATTCAATATGGAAGAGCTGATTTTGTAGATATAAAATGTTCCATCTATTCATTTGCTAGGACAACCATGACAAAGTCCACGGATTCTCAACATACACAACAGATAGTTATTGACACACATTGGCACACAAAGAAAGTAGAACCATCAAGAATAAAATGTGAAGGCCTGGAGCGATAGCACAGCGGCGTTTGCCTTGCAAGCAGCCTATCCAGGACCAAAGGTGGTTGGTTCGAATCCCAGTGTCCCACATGGTCCCCTGTACATGCCAGGAGCTATTTCTGAGCAGACAGCCAGGAGTAACCCCTGAGCACTGCTGAGTGTGGCCCAAAAACCAAAACCAAAACCAAAACCAAAAAAAAAAAAAAGAATAAAGTGTGAGCAGGGCTGGGCATGGCCATATCCTTTCATGCTTGGAAAACTGGATCTTCTTGAGCCCTTGTGTGCTTGAGTGTGTGCATCCACAAGTCAATCTCCTCACAGAACACCATACTTGATGGGTTGGGACTACATTATACCTAAAGTAGCCCAAATGGAAGCCATATTTCTAAATACATTTACATTTTTATCTCTAGAAAGTCAGAACTTAGACATAGAAATTTTGAGAGGACACAGGCTAGTTGAGAGCACTCCCCAGATCTGGTTAAGATAAGAAAATGAATATGTTCAAAAAAGAGGCAGTTTGACTAGTGGACTTTAAATAGTGTTTCTTTGGCTTTTTTTGGAATGAAGCTCAGATGTGTTTTTGGAGAAAAATAACTTTGTGTGGGTCAGAATATGAATATGGGCTACTGGAGTTCATTCTCTACTCAAAGACAATGTTAAATTTCAGAACATGGAAATAATCCCCTTCCTCATTCATTCTCACTTCTTCTACTGGATGGAAATCTAAAGGCCATATACTATTAGGAATGATGAACCCTGAGTGTTGTTCCGGTCAGAAGTCCCATCCCTTGATCATCTGTCTCCACTCCTCTTTGTATCTCGCCATTAGTAATGATGCATCATTAATATCAACCCTTGAAGTGAACATAATGAATAAATAGCCTTTTGTGAATGGTGTAACTAACCAAATACAAGCTCTAGTCATGGTTTAAATTTGTTCCTTCTCTCTTTCTTCAATTCTCTTAACACTTTAAGCTCTCTTTCAAGAGAGGAAGAAAGGAAAATAATCCACGATGTATCTGTTTATCCAATGAGAATTTTAATCTTTGAAAATGGGAGCAAGTAGTTGTATACTTGTAAGATCTCAGAACATGTTCTTTCTTTTGCTGGGGGGGGGGGGCACACTAGATAGTGCTAGGGTGGATCTTGACTCTAGGCCCAGAAATTGCTTCTGGCAGATTTTGGGGACCATATGGGGTACTGGGGGATCAAACCTGGGCTGGCTGCATGCAAGCCAAATGCCCTACCTGCAGTGCTATCTTTCTGACTCCCATACATTTTCTGAACTGACTTTCATAGATAAAAAAAAATCATTCCACCCAAAGACTATATAAATGGAATAATATTCTGCTGGATGCATTTTTTCCCTAAGCTGCCCAAATGGTAGCCAAGGAAAGACAAATCACTTGCCCATAGTCACATGGGCAGTTAGTAGTAATCTGATCCTTTGATCTATGTCCCTTTGCTATTTCTACAGCTGTTTGGTTAATGTAGGTATTGGGTGTAAATAATCCACGGTGCAAATCGAAATTAAGATTTAGAATTTCTTACATAATAAATGCATATGGATGATATTTTGAAGTCTTTCTAGGCCTGTAACTGATAGATGAGACAGTATTCTATAATTATGTGGGAAGGAGAATCATATCAGACCTGAGGCTAGTGATTAGATATGATTAGAAACCACTGAGTTTGTTCTGTGTGTAAACATAAGAGTTACTGCAAATCATGGCCACCCCAAATTTCTCAAAAATACATCACAGCATGGTACAGAGATCAAATCCAGGCAGATCTCATCCACACAGATGAGATGGGTGACATAGGAAAGGAATGGGATCTCTCTGAGCCTTGAAAAGTCTCTGTCACTTGCATAAGATAGTTCATGCTAGTACCCTCCTGTGTGATGTGTGAAAAGAAGTGTGAAGGGGCAAATTAAAGGAGTAAGTGCATAGAACATTTAGATTAGCAATAGACACTTACTAGTATTACTAAAATACTGGCCTCTCTTACCTGTTGGTATAATCTGTTACCTGGATTTCTCAGATTTTTCAGATGGTGACAGTGGCCACATAGGCAATGGGAGTCAAAACCTGTCAGAATAGACACTAGCTATCAATTTTCACGACCACTGATGCTCTTCTTGGGGTCTTTGCACCCTGACTTCAATAAGTCTTTGTTACAAGCCCACTTGATAAATTTGACTATTTCAGGAGACAAATCTCTGTGTGTATGTGTTTGTATCTCTCTCTTTCCTTTGTGAGCTCTATTGTGTACTAGCTAATGTACTAATATTAGTTATCAATGTCTTACCCTTTTCTCATGATATTCATTTTATCTTTATTCCTTTCCTTGATAAGCAAGATTGGGAAGATTTATTTATTTACCCTAGTTTTGGAGAGTGATATTGGGAACATAATCTGGTGACTTCTGTCTATTCCTCATATACTCCTGTATAGTGCCACTTATAAGGCCCTGAGAGACTTATTTTAAACATATTAAAACCACACAAGGAATATTCAGTTCTATATTATGTGGCTCTTATGGTGCTCTTAGTACACATAAGCATATTATATCCCACTCAGACCTAAGAGCAGTAAAGTTGAGGAGGAAGCTCTGGAACATTGCTGGTCCTCAACACGAAGGGCCAAGGAAACAATGGAACTGATTCAAGCTCAGACCAAGAATAGCAATGAAATTATAGCAATGATGCAAGGCCAATAAAAACTAAACACAACAAAGAGTCCTAGAGCTGTAATGCAAGGCTAACAGACTAAGCACAACAAGAAGAAGACCACAGCAATGACACAAAGCTAACACTAAAAATGACTTCAAAATTCAAAACAAAAATGTGAGACTAACAATAATCAAGGAAAACACAGCAGGCATATAAGACAAACACAGACTAACTATGGCCAAGGAAAACGTAGCAGAGATGCAAGACTAACAAAGGAGACTGGGGTGGGTCTTCTCTATGTCAGCGGAGGCAAACAAATCCAGGAATTAATTCCTGTCCCTGAGCTTGAGGGTCAGGGAAGCTGAATGGACCAAATTGTGAGGCAAAACTTGAGTTTTCTTTCCAAACTGCTGAGAAAACTTATGGGAGGGTCAGGTAGCAGAAAGAGCGATTGAAACTCTAGGCTCTCCCATTCAACTTGAACTCTAGACCAAGAACAAATACTCTTTAAATATTTTCCAAACATTAAGTTAGACATTGCATCTGTTTCCTAGGGTTTTGAAACAAGTCTCACAAACTATATAACTGAAACAACAAAGTTTCATTTGCTCACATTTTAGAGGCAGGAAGGCTGGAAGAACAGATCAGCAGAGTTGAATCCTTTGAGGCTGGGACAGGGTGCTGTTTCATGTTTTTCACTCCACTACCAAACTTCCAAATTTCTCTCCTATTTATCTCTGCTGCTCTAATAGTGAATAAAAGACTAAAGATATATAGAAAGTGTAGTTTGATTTATTTCAAGTAAAGTGGCTAATATATGTTTAAAAAGTACCTGCTATGCAAAGCATAGGGGAAAAATGGCTTGAAAAAATTCATTTAGGAAGAAAAGCTGCTTGAAAGATAAAAAATACAAATGAGTCTTTTTATATTTTGTGATGTTGTATAATTTAGGGACTCTTAAGAGAGAGGGGAGAGCCGGAGGAGTGAGAGAAGAGAGAACAAGGGGCCCCGGAGATAGCATGGAGGTAATGCATTTGCCTTTCATGCAAAAGGTCATTGGTTCGAATCCCGGTGCCCCATATGGTCCCCCGTGCCTGCCAGGAGCAACTTCTGAGCATGGAGCCAGGAGTAACCCCTGAGCACTGCCGGGTGTGACCCAAAAACCACACACACACAAAAAAAAGAAAAAAAAAGAAAGAGAGAACAAGTGGAAGGGAGAGAGTGAGAGTGAGGAGAGAGAGAGGAAAGAGAGAGAGGTCTTAAGAGGCCAGAGTAGCTGAGGGCATCTACTAAAGTTCTAAGTTGATATGTTGCAGACCCCAGGATAAGCATGTGTCTGTAAACTTTACATGGCAAACAGTTGATTGAAAATACCAGTTGGTAAAACCAGAAATTTGTGGGCTGGAGCAATAGCACATCAGGTAGGGAATTGACCATGCTCATGGCCAAACCAGGTACTATCCGCAGCATTCCATAAAGTCCCTAAGCACCACCAGGAGTAATTCCTGAGTGTAGAACCAGGAGTAACCCATGAGCACTGATGGGTATGTCCCTAAAACAAAACAAAACAAAACAAAAACTCCAGAAATTTGACTTAAAAATATAAAATTTGATTTAAATATATATTTAAAATACGATTGCTTTGAACAGACCGAAAACCAAATCAACATCTCTACAAACTAAAAAATTAGAAAGGGGAAAGAAGAACAAATGTAATTGGCTGGTGCATCCGAAGCACCATATTCTTTGTGTAACTAAGACAGATATCTAAGCTAGTCACAGAAACAGCATTGATTTAAGATAAGCATAATGAATAAGGAACTCATATAATGGCATGAAGTTAACCAGTAAATATAGTAAGAAAGTAAAATAAATCAATGGCTGAATCGAAAAGGTTCTAAAATGAAGAAGAGCAACAGAATGCATATAGTTTTCTTAGAGTAGTGCAGAGCTAGAACCAGAGTCCAGTATGATAGCAGCCTATTATTTAGATAGACTTAAATACTAAATGCTTAGTTAAATAGACCAAATAATTCCAGATATGAGCCTTTGAATATGTGGTGATTTACTGTACAATCAGATGTAAAAATATTAGAGCAACTCGTTATTATTTAGGAAAAATATTAAGACCAATCAGGTTACTTCTACTAACATGAATTCTAAGTGAGATACCTTAAACATTTATATGTAAAGCATAAACCAAGAAGTGTTAGAAAAGTGTGCTTTGATTAAAATATCATCTTGTACTAAGGACTCTGTCTTTGGACAGAGCTCAACCTTAAAATATTACTTATAATTTAATAAATACTGTGAAATTAAAGTGCATTGTTTGGGGGCACATATTTCTAAATAATAGCATGAAAATATATAGAAAATAGCTTTTTTTCTCTAATAAGGAATACTCAGAGTAACCAAGACCCAACAGAGGCATTAACAACCCATTTAATAGGCAGATACCTCAATCTCTGCTGACAACACGAGTGAACATCAATACCATAGGGCACTGTCACATTTTTACAAGCAAAGGTGTAAAAATGGAATTTGGCGCATGCTTGATCATGGATATTGCGAACAGAGTCTGTGACTTGTAAATTGTATGTTGGCATGTACGGCCTCATCACAACGCTAGTAGGTCAGCAGACCAGCCATTTGCATCCAGAGACAGAATATGAATTTAGGAACTATCCTCACTTGGGTTTAAGGACCAACTCCACTACTCTGAATGGAACTCGTCTTTTTGCAACATAAAAATGAAGGCAACAGCATCTGCTTGCCTTGTTTAATTCAGGGATGGCATGAATTAAGTTCCAGCACATAGGAACATTCACTGAGGGTGAGATTTGACCATGCATGAGTGAAGACATACTTGCCTATTTGACTTACTCCTGAGTGATTTGTTTCAGTTTGTTTTCCCACAGACATGTATGGGAATTGCTTATAGTTACTGGATGGGAGAGTCCTTAACATCTTAGTGTCTATGCAAGAATTCTGCAAGAATTTTAAATTCCTTGACTGTATCCACGGAGCTCCCAGCCACAGCCGTAGCACATTGGAGAAGCTTTTCTCCTGCAGGGCACATGGAAGTTATCCCTGGTCACTCGCTGAAGTTCCAACCCACCAGTGCCTGAGTTTTTTCTTCTGCAGAGAATCTGTGTCTGGTTTGACTTTGTGTCTGCTGGGTCTTCCCCCTTCCCACTAGGAATGGTGAGTCCCCAGAGTCAGGGATCTTGACTCTCTCTCCTGCTCAACTGCATCTCAAAACAGCGGATGTACTGTTTGCAATAGGAATGTATCAAGGACACTGAAAATGGCTTAGTACTTTGGGAGGGCACTGACTTCCTGGAGGGAAACTGAACAGTTCCTATGAAATATTTGTATCATTTGCATCTTATTAACCTCCAACTTGCTCCTCCAATTGAGTTCAGAAACATAAAAAGGGCGTCCTTGAGAAGTTCGTGTGTGCACCATCATTCACTTGGGGCGCTGATGTAACTCCTGATATTTGATCTTGCCACACTCCATTCTATTTTAGTCATTTATGCAAGAAGATATTCGTCTTTTCCTCTTTTATGAAGTGTTTCTTCTCTTCAGAGATAAGGTTGGGAGGCAATGATCTCTGAACCATTTCAGTACAGATTTCTCTAGATATAGTTCATCTGTTCAGACTCACAAAAACTAGCAAAGCATGGAGCATTTGTTCTTCTGTCTTTTATTATTTAAGCCACACTCAGTGTTGCTCAGGGGTTACTCCTGGCTCTGAGAATTACTCCTGATGGTGCCCAGGAAACCAAAGGAATGCAGTGACAGTGTATGGAGCAAGTGCCCTGCCTGCTATACCATTGCAATCTGCCTCTCATGTACGTTTAAACATATTGCACTACTTATCATTTCTATTTCTTTTCTTTGTTCAGCAAATGTCTCTTCCTTTTTTTTCTTATTTAGGATGCATGGATTCTATTTCATATTTAAATGTTATTTCATGGACATGTGACCATATCTATTTAAGTTAGCATAAAGCTCCCACTAAATAATCATATTATCAACTCCCTCTATGGAGGGGAGAAAAAAGAAAAAAAAGTAGAGGACTCAGCCTGAATGTGGGTCTTCCACTTAGTGTTATTGGGCCAGAGAGATAGCATAGCCCGTAGGACATTTGCCTTGCACACAGCTGCCCCAGGACGGATGGTGGTTCGAATCCCGGCATTTCAGATGATACACCCTGCCTGCCAGGAGCGACATCTGAGCAGAAAGCCAGGAATAAACCCTGAGCGCTGCTGCTGGGTGTGACCCCCTAAAAAAAAAAAAGATCTCGTCATCATACCCCAAACCATAAGGTATATAAAAGAAAATGTAAGCAGAACACTTCATGTCACTGAAGCTAAAGGCATCTTCAAGGATGAAGCACCACTGTCCAAACAAGTGTAAGTAAAGATAAATGGGACTATGGGACTACATTAAACTGAGAAAATTCTGCTCTTAAAAGCAGTTACGAGGATACAAAGACTATTCACAAAATGGGAGAAACTTCACTCAATAACCACCTGATAAGGGGTTGATATCTAAGTTATAGAAGGCACTGGTAACACTTAGCAAGAAAAGAACATCTAACCCCATCCAAAAATGGTGAGAAGAAATGAACAGACATTTATTCAAAGAAGAAATTCAGATACATCCTCAAAAAGCACTTGGAAAAAAAACCTTAGGAACAGGAAAAAGTGATAGTCACTATTTCTCAACTCTCCAGAATGTGTTCTACTGTTGAGACTTATTGAATTAGGACAACAGGTTTTAGGGTACTTTGATGTTAAGACATGCCTGCTTTTAATTTGTGCTCCTCTGTACTTGAATGCTGAAATTGGATATTTTTAAATCTTTCTATTTGACTTCCTTCCAGATTTTCATTCCATATGTTTCCTGCTCCTTGGAGTCCGCACTATCCTGGAGAGATGCCCTTCTTTTATCTTGTTGTCTCTGTTTAGTAGACTCTCCTTTATAATTGTAGTCCTGTGGTATTTGCTTCTTGGGTTTTGTTTGTATTTCATCCTTTACAGAAAAAAGCATTGGAGTGAGTGCATAATTTGACATTGATCATAGTTTTCACATCATCTGCCTGGTGCTGGATTGTCATCTTTCTGACTTCCTTTGATGCTCTTGGGTAGTACTCCCATTGTTGAATTGGGTTCCCATGTATAAAGGATTTGTCTGTGTTCTCTGCATTTCAGATCTTCTCCTCAAACTCATCAAAGAGTGCTTAGACATAGATTTCCCTTTTGTATCTCCCATTTTGGGAGTATTTTGTTCTTTGGGGATTTGGGATCCATTTTTACTGTCAGAGGAATTTTACCATCACCTTCATTTTCTTTCTCTCATAGTTTTTAATCTCCTAAGCTAAGAATGAGGTATATTTGATTTTCTCGTTGAATCTTTGTTTCCATTATTTCCATCACTTCAGTGTTATTGAAGATAAATAAAATGATTTAAAGATAAAATATGATCTTTGGCAATTCCTACTAGATCATTATCATTATAAATGATAATGATGGTGATGATAATGATGATGACTTTAGCTTTTGTCTTTTTATGTCTTAAAAATTTTGGGGGATTTATTGGTAATATTTACAAGATTTTAAGCATCTTGGATATTAAGCTATTGTTAGATGAGTGGTGAGAAAATATTTTCTTATGATCTGTGGGGTGTCTTTTCATTTTTGTCACCATTTCTTTTGAAATACAAAAGCTTTTTAATTTGATGTCATCTCATTGGTTTATTTTTGCTTCTGTTTTCTTGATCAATGGCATTTAATCATTAAAGATTCCTCTAGATCAGATGTCGTAAGGTGTCTTGATATATTTTCTTCTAACACTTTATGAATTCAGGTTTCATATTGAAGTCTGTCATCCATTTTAAATTGACTTTTTTGCATGGTAGAGAAGAGTCTGAGTTTAGTTATTTATGTATTTTACATGTGACTGACAAGTTTTCTAAGCAATATTTTATGAAGAAGATATTTTGCCCCTCTTCATACTTCTGGCTTTTTTTTGGTCAACATTTTAAATAACCATTAGCTCAGAGATGACAAATTATTTTTAATTTATGATTTGCATTTTAGTGATTTTTATCTCTCTCTTTGGGATGGTGTATTTATTGAATAGTTGACTGTGTGTTGATAATCAAGATTGAACAGTTAGTGGTTGTTAAACAGTTGCTAGTTAATATATTTTAGGTGTAGGTGTGATAATGGCAAGGTGGTATTAAAAGAAGTAGATGTTTTCAATATTTAGTGATAAAATGACACAATACTTAATATTTATTTCAAAACAATAGAGGGGATTGGGTGGGATCATAGGTGAAAACTGCTAGATACAAAGGGTGCTATTTTAGTCTTCCTATTACGTATGTATTTTTGTTTGTTTTGGGGTCACACCCGGCAGCACTCAGGTGTTACTCCTGGCTCTATGCTCTGAACTCGCTCCTGGCAGGCTTGGGGTATTATAAGGGATGCCGAGATTCGAACACAGTCCTGCATGCAAGGCAAATGCTACCTCGATGCTATCTCTCTGGCCCTCTTGTATGTATTTTAAATAGTTTATATTAAAGAAGTTTTAGAAATAACAACAAAAATTGAACAGTTAGAAGAAGAACTGGAAATATTACATACAATTAGTCAAGGTCTAAGAACTTTTTTTATGTTTGTTTTTTGGGACACACCTGCTCAGGGGTTACTCCTGGCAGTATTCTGGGAACCATATGGAAAACTAAGGATTGAAGCTGGCTGCCTACACGTCAAGTGCCTTCCCTTTTGTGTTATTACTTCAGCCCCTTTTTGGCTCTTTTGGCTCTGCACATTGGACCTGTTGAAATCTCTTGGTTGTTAATCATTCTGTTTTCTGTGCTATAACAACTTCCTCCTATTTCTTTCTTTGTTATTATTATAAAGAAGCATTGGGAAGAATCATGAATAGATTTATTCTACCTCTTTGCATGAAAACTGCATTGTTTTTAGTTTTCTGAAGAGCAGTCTCATCATATTAACCTCCTGCACAACACCCTCCAATTGATGCCCTATTCTCCACAGAACAGAGGCAAGGATCTTGACCTTGATTTCCAAGTCTCTACAGAGTTTTCTTCCCAGATGAATCATACTCACCACAAAAAGTTGAGTTTCCATCCTTCCCGATACAATTGACCCCTTTCACCTAATTCTTTTCTAATTCCTTTCTCCCCTCCCCACTTCATTGGTCTTCAAATCCAAAAGGTTTTGTTTTCAGTTCAGTTGTTTTATATCTCTGGGTCCCGTGATAGTGAGAACATTGGGTAATGATCTCCATCTGAGCTATTTCACTTAGCATAATGCTCTCTAGGTTTCTTTGATGTTATCACACATGACAAGATTTCCTCTCTTCTTCATGTAGCTGAGTAGTATCCCACTGTGTGTATCCACCAAATATTCTTTAGTCAGTCATTTACCAATAGACACCAAGGTTTCCAAAATCTTAGCTCTTGTATCTAATGCGACAATGAGCTTGGGGTGGATATGAGTCAATGTGGATTATTTAGCTAATCATCCACAAGTGGGAAGAGGACTTATGGAATTTATGTTAGTATTTTTAGTGAAGTAAGAGCATTTTATTAAACAAAAATTTCTTAGAAAGACATGAGGGAAGAGAAAGAGAGAAAGAAAAAGAGAGGACATGGGCTTGAAGTGCAAGTCTGGAATTATTTGTGCTCGCAGAATCTAATATTTTGAGGAGATCTCATGGTGCTTTCCAAGATGGCAGCGACAACCTGCATCCCTGCTCACTGTGAGTTAGGATCACCATCACTCCACTTCCTCTTCCTGTCTCTCCACTTCCTATTTCCACCTCTCCACTTCCTCTTCTCACACACTTCTCTTTTGGTTTATAGCCATTCTCACAGCTGTGAAGTGAGACCTCATGGTCATTTTTCTTGAACTTCATAGGAAGAGATGCTGAACATATTTAAATGTGCCTGTTGGCCGCCTCTAGGTCTTCTCCAGAGAAGCATCCATTCAGAATTTTTGCCCATTATAGTAAGGTGTTGTCCTTTTTATATCTCCTGGAGTAGGCAGTGATTCTGGCTAATTTGGAACTAGTACATTTTCCTTCAACTGAAAGATCTTTTTTCCATCTTCAACCCACTCAATGCCTGACCCATTGCTTGAACAGCTGGATGAAATTACCATCTTCCATGGCCTTCTAGGATCACATAGCTGTGAGCACTTATCAGAGAGGTAATTTTACTTATGCTTTTATAATCATTTGATTCAATTGTCTCATCTACAAACAGAAGTGTCCTAAGGATAGTAATTGCATCTTCTTTGCTTTACTGTTTTGATCCCTTTTCTCTTTTGAGGGGACAAAAGCATAAATCAATAAGCCATGAGAAAGAGCAACTAGGGACCCTGGATGACCTCTCTAGCCTGTTTTATTTTTTGTTTCTAAGTCCTTAGATCTGCACCAAGCCCACTGCATGATGGAGTGAAGCTGTTTAGTAATGTCATCTCGGGCTCACGTGTGATACTAGTAAGACTAAACAATGATTAACGTGGTTTTCAGCATTAAGACGTTATGTATGTGTTATGATGCTTAGTGTGTGAATAGAACCTCAAGGATTTTAATGCAGTTTCACACATTGAAACTAATCTATCTTCATAACTCCATGGGATTTTATATAGGCTCATTTTCATACACTGAAATAAGACTGAGTCTGTCATTGTAAAACTCAAGGGATTATCATAAAGGATCCATTAGAAGATGAAAGATGCTCGAATACTTATCCATTCAGCCAAGTTGGACCAAGAATTTCTGCCCAGTGTTGCTTGATCAGGTGGTTAAGAGAAGGCTCAATCTCCCCGCTGAATCTTCTGGAAGCCAGGAAGACCTCTGAGACTCCCAGTTGCTTTCTATCACTGGGATAGGAACTTCATGAGGTTCCAAGAAAACATATATTTGAGAAGTCAACATTCAACTCAAGACACACAGCAGAGACAATGAAGCCAATTATCTCCATGGCCGTCAAGAGAAGGCCCAAGTCCCCTGTTTTTCTCTCTAATCTCACATAAAGGCATGTTGGGCCAGACGTAGTAGGGGACACATTTTCAACACTGTGGTTGAGAATTTCAGGGGATTTTTCTCTCTCTCTCTCTCCCCATTCCATACAAAATATGTGGGATCTTTTCTTCCAGGGGAAAGTATGGGAAAGAGCAATGACTGTGGTCTCATGTGCCAGTTAATCTGAGCTGTGGTTTGGAAAGGTCAATGCTTAGTACCTCTTTGGAAGTGAAGTCTCCAGAACCAGTGAGGATCTGGAGGTAAAGTCATTGTGGATTTAAGGTTGGCACTCAGCCCAATATCTAGAGTCTTTGTAGAGCAAAGAGATTAGGCACAAAAACTGAGAAGAGCAGGTCAAGTGAGCTTGGAGACAGTGAACTGGGATCTCTCCTGGCCTAGGCATGTCAAGGATGACTGACAGGAAACAGAAAAAGGATTAGAGCTGGATCTCCAGAAAAGCCAACCTGGACTCCACCCCAAACCCAGCTTCCTGATTTCCAGAACAACAATGAGAGAAGAAATCCTACCCAGTGGGAACTTGGTTATGGAACCTTTATAGCACTAGACCCTGGCAGTAGGACTTG
>PVKC010033011.1:0-14102 GCA_004027635.1 Crocidura indochinensis
CAACCCCAGGGCCGCGCGCGCGGGTTGGTGCGTCGTCCGATCGGACGGCGGCTCCTCCTGGGGAGTTGAGGCAGCGCCTTCGCCTTCGCCTAGGTTTGCACGGCGCCTCCAGCCCCCCCAAGATGTGCACGGTTTCTTCCAAGTTCGCGCTGTCTTGTATTTTATATTGAGGTGTGTGTGGGGGCTTAGTTGCAAAGGAGAGAGCGGATCCTGTACCCCCCCTTTTCCCATGCTTCCAAGCTCTCTCTTGGGTGGGCGTCTTATCTAGCTAGCGGTGGGGTCCGCATGCCTATTGGGGAGGGAGAGCTGATGCGCCCCTCTCGGTTCCTTGCAGCTTGGGGGTACCGGGAGCTGAGCTGAGCTGAGGATGGGGGCGACCCCCGGAGCTCTGAACCCAGCGCATTTCATTCAACAGTGTTGGTTTTTCTTTCTTTCTTTTTTTTTTCCCCCTTTTGCTTCCTTTATTTTGCGGGGCTCGCAGCTCCCTGAGTACTCCGGGTGCGGTGTGCAAAACCTCCCGGCAAGGACAGGGGGATGTTGCTTAGGGTGGATTAAGTGGGGAGAAGCTGGGGATGTGTGTTCAGATTTCCTATGATTCTCTCTTCCTCCTCCTGTCCCCTCCTCCGGTTCAACCGTCGTATTTTTTTATTTATTTATGCATTTATTTATTTTACACCTTGGCCAGGGGTCTGAGCGCGGTGGCTGCAAACCTTGACAGCAGGGCTCAGCCCTTCTCTGCATTGAGTGCCCCGGAGCCCCTGTTGGTCAACCAGTTGCACACATTTTTTTTTTTTAATTTTATTTTTTGGCCTCCTCCCGCCGTGGGTGTGTGTAGGGCCATGCGGGGCTGTGACTAGTCTGCCCTTGAACATGGGAGCCTTTGTTAGGTCGAACCTCCCCCACCTGAGGACCGTCTGACTTTCAAATGAGGCTCTTTCTGGTGCGCGTGGGTGGGTGGATTGTAGCCTCCTCTCCCGTAAGGATCTGCCTGGCGGTATGGGACCTGGGGCAGAGGGTGTGCAATCCGCCCCCCAGCCTGTCTTCTCCGGCCCCGAACCCCAGCTCCCCCACCCCGCGGCACGCAGGCGAATCCAGAGCATTCATTCCACGGATTGGAGGAAATTCTGCTTTTCGTTTTCTGCGGTTCCTTGCGGGCCACACTGCAAAACCTCCCTCTTCTTTTTGGTCTGGATGAGTTCAAATTTGAAGTCAATAGAAACCTCTTCCTTCAAGGGCCCTTTTGGAGACTTTGCACATAAATCCAGTGGGTGCATTTAGCCATGATTTTTTTTTTTTTCCAAAGGGACGGTTTTTTTTTTTTCCCTTCCTACCTTGCTCTGGAGGAGACAGTTAAATTGCTGTAATTAAGTGTGGATTTTGGTCCTGATTTGGGGCTTGGGTGTGTAACTGCAAAGATCTTTGAAAAGTAACTGTTATTTCCTACCATATAAGTCTGCAAAAGTGAGTCACAAGCGGGTGAGTTGAGGACAGAGCGCCACCTTTAATTTGAAATTTTGGCGACTCTACTTTTATTAACATGGTGAAAATTTAGAGTACGCCTTTTTGATTTTTTTTTTTTAACATCTGTCATGACAGGCACCTGCATTTAAATGTATGATGAAACGGATTTCACTTCTGTGTTCTCTAATTGCTCACTCTTTTTGAGCAGGGATTTATTTTTCTGCATTTGTGTAGGGAATTTGTCTTTTAACTTGAAGTTCGGAGCTGTGGTGAGAAAACCCAATTTTGACTTTTGTTTCTGATAAAAGGATAATGAAAGTTTGAATCTGTTTGAAGAATCAAGTAGCTTCACTTGTAGATCCTTAAAACTAATTATTGCTCAGATAAAGGCAAACTACCAGCTTGATGAAGTTGACATTTTTGCCTAGTTTCTGTGCTATTGACAGATTCACAGATAATGAATATTCTCAAATACATGCATAATCTATGAAGTGATTGACTTTGCTTGAATCGGGCTTATAGTTTTCTCAGTCATCAAACAACCTTTAGGCTTACTGCAGTTACTATGAGAACTTGTTTTTAAATAATAGAAATAAGAGATTGCAGCACAGTATTTATCTTTTGTTTTTATTTTGGCCTTTGTGCCATAGGTGGCAGTGCTCAGTGCTGATTCCTGGCTCTGTGCTCAGGGATTGCTCCTGACAGATCTGGGGGACCCCATATATGGATGGGATGCCTGGAATCCAACCCTGGTCAGCCACACCTCGCTAGACAGATCCTAAGCTCTACTATCTCTCTGGCCTCAGCATCACTTTAAAACTCAGAGCTAGTAAAGACATGCTGGAAAAATTGTTTGTTAAATGGCTATTCTTAACTGCACCTCACAGGAAAATAGGTGGAAATTTTAATTCTTAGAAAACAATTACTATAGTGATCACTGAATTAAGTTTAGATTTCCTTCTCTACTAACGTTTTCCCTCCTCCTCTTCCATATCTCCTTATATATAATGTTTTTTATTGCTATGACTGCAAATATAACCTTCATAAAGATTTAGCATTCGAATAAATTATTGCATGGTTATTACCCAATAGTTATAATCACAAACCACAAGAAGTTAACTATTTGCACGTAAGTTTTAATTCAGCACTTGGGATTTCTCCATAGACTTCTCTAAAGCCTAAGTGACTGAATTCTAGGTTATGTTTTATTAAGTTAAAACTAAAGAATCTGGGGCCCGGGAGATAGCATGGAGGTAAGGCGTTTACCTTTCATGCAAAAGGTCATCGGTTTGAATCCCGGTGCCCCATATGGTCCCCCGTGCCTGCCAGGAGCAATTTCTGAGCATGGAGCCAGGAGTAACTCCTGAGCACTGCCGGGTGTGACCCCCCCCCAAAAAAAAATTAAAGAATCTGCTGGCGATGAAAGAAAGGCACTTCGTGCTCATTCAATCTTTGGAATATGACCCTGGGTTAAAGGACATTATTTGCGCCATTAGGTTGAGTATGCATTGTTATGTATGCTTGGATACGATTCTTGATTTGAGGGTTAAGCTTAGTAATTTACCTTTGCCTAACATATTTAACTTCAGTTGGATGAAACAGGCTTTTCCCATGTGATCTGAGTTGTGTAGGTCAAAAGATTTTTAATGACCATTATAACTGGGTAGAATACATACAGTTGAAATAGAACCTTTTCACTTTTTAATTCTATAAATTTATTTTATTTGGGGCAGAGGGCTTTATACTCAGCAGTGCTCTTGCCTTACTCTTGGCTTTGTGCTTAGAGATCACTCCTGGTGGGATTTGGGGAATATTGTGGGGTACCAGCGATCAAACCAGGATGGCAACATGCAAGGCTAGCACCCTACCCACTGTATTATCTCTTCCCTTAGTTCTACAATCTTGGCAGGAATGATCAATCAGGAGGAAAGAGCAGGAGGCACTATTAAGTAAAAATATGCAGCTTGAGTGAGAAGAGTATTTCACTGCAATTTTCCTTTTTCTTTTCTTTTTTGGGGCTCACACCCAGTAGTGCTCAGGGGTTACTTCTGGCTCTGGGCTCAGAAATCTCTCCTGGCAGGCTCGGGGGACCATAGGGGATGGCGGGAATCCGGGAATCTAACCACTGTCTATCTTAGGTTAGCTGTGTGCAAAGCAAATGCCCTACCGCTGTGCTATCTCTCTGGACCCTAGAATAATTTTTTTTTGTAGGTGTCTTGTGTCATGATTAATCATTGAATGTGAGGTAGTAAGAATGGAGAGTGGTACAATATTATGAAATCATCTTCAAAAAGAAAGAACTTTGATTTTATATTTGTTTTGTGGTTTGGGGGTCACACCCAGCTGTGTTCAGAACTTTTTCCTGCCTCTGTGCTCAAGGATCACTCCTGGTGGTGCTCCAGGGCCCAGAAGGGTTACTGAAGTATGTCCATCTGCTTGTGAGGCAAATACATTAAATCCCTATGCGCTCTCTCTCTCTCTCTCTCTCTCTCTCTCTCTCTCTCTCTCTCTCTCTCTCTCTCTCTCTCTCTCTCTCCCCCTTCCCCTCCCTCCTTGTGCTTGAACGCTTTCTCTCTCAATCCCTGTGTTCGTTTTGTCTCTCTTATTAAGAAAATTCCAAACAAGTGAAAGAATATAGATATACTTTATTGTAAGTTTTCTCTCTCGTTTTATTAAGGAAATTTTAAACAAGAGAAAGAATAATAAAGCTATACTTACTGATATGTTTTAAGAATTTTTAATTCAACAACCCTCTAATTCCATTTCTAATAGAAAGAAATAAAAGGAAAGAAATGCATGTTGCAAAAAGGATCAGAGTGTTGGTAACAGGACTGGTTGGTTTTTAGATTTGATATTTATAGTTTACAGAAAGGCACCATGGTGCCTCCTGTCCAGTTGAATTTGAAAGGACAGTTCATTTTGTTCCTCTGAGTTTTTGTAAGTATTTTACAACAGGCATTAAGAGGTGGTATCCCTTAAGTTTGACTCTCTATGGTAAATCCTTTGATTTGTAAAGTGCTTACCCTTATTTCAGGATTATTTACCCCCCCCCCACAAACTCTTGATTCTCAAAAGAATAACATCATGAGATAGATGAGTATGCAGCTACATTTTCCCCCCAAGTAGGCAAAATTAGCTGTCTTAAGTCAGTGTTACTTAAAGTGGAAGATACTGCCCCCTATGGGGTGTTGGCAGGATTGGGGGTGAGGACATGGAAAAGCTAGCCTATGGCATAGTTTGGGGACTTGATTTCTTTGCTTGGGGATGCTAATTCTTTTCCTGAAAAGGGGTAACATGGGGCTTATGTCGTCCAGAGTAAGGGTGGTAATGTCAGATCTATGTTCAGTGGTCATATATTTCACTGGCACTCAGGTTAGCCGGATCTAACTTTGGCATTATTACCCTTTCCATTATGCATATTATGAAAGTAATATATATTTATAAAAAATCAATTTCTGATGAGTAAATGTAACTATAATGTTAACATTTGTTTGGGTTTAGCCTTATTTTTTTAATCATTGCTTATACTGAGTTCATGTAAATAGTTCTAGCCTAATGTAAAACTTTTAGAGATACCTAAAAGAAAGCTAGGTGAATTTGGACTTTTTGTTTTGGGACCACACCAGGCAGCACTTCTGACTCTGCACTCAGAAATTACTTCTGGAAGGCTCCAGGGGACCATATAAGGATCATGGGGATCGAGCCCAGGTCAGCCACATGAAAGGCAAATATCCTCCCCCCACTGTAGTATTGCTCTGGCTCCAAATTTGGATTTTGGAATAGTTTAGAATAGTGGGCCTCAAACTACGGCCCTCGGGCCACATATTGTATTTGTTCCCGTTTTGTTTCTTCACATCAAAAAATAAGGTGTATGCAGTGTGCATAGGAATTTGTTCGTAATTTTTGTTTTTACTCTAGTCTGGCCCTCCAATGGTCTGAGGGACAGTGAACTGGGCCCCTGTTTAAAAAGTTTGAGGACCCTTGGTTTAGAGCATTGGAGCAAGTCTCCTTTGTATGTGGGAAGCCTACATTTCATCCCAGATACCACAAGGTTCTTGAGCATGGCTAGTTATAAACCAACCCCAAAAGAAATTTGTTTTGAAAACCTTATTGATCTCTAGGATGGTTAAGTGTTCTAAGTATAAATTAATAAACATTTTTCTTTTAATTGCTTTAGTCTTTCCCTTTTTTTTTTTTTTTTCGATTTTTGGTTTTTGGATTATACGCGACTACTTCCAGGAGTTATTCCTGGCTCTGCGTTCAGAAATCACTCCTGGCAGGCATGGGAAACCATATGACTGTTCATCTTGGATCAGCTGCATGCAAGGCAAATGCTCTACCACTGTGCTCTCTCTCTGGCCCCTGCTTTAACTCATTTCTATGCTTTCTTTTTTTTTCTTTGCTGGAGAGATCTTGGAAGCATCCAGGAATGCTCAGGGCTTACTCCTGAAGTTTGCCCAGGTCAGTAGTCGGCAACCTTTTTTTTTTTTTTCAACTGAGCCAAATCTCGCCAAAACCATGATTGAAATTTATTTTGAGAGCCACACAGGGCTCGCACTGACAGAGGCTAGGAGCAGAGTTCTGACTCCTGGAGCGGCTGCCTGGCACTTAGCCAAACTAAGTGTAAAGAGCCACATGTGACTTGCGAGCATCCAGGTGAACATATACAGTGTTGAGGATCAAACCAGGGCCTGTCATATGTACAGTTAGCACTTTATATCCCAGTCTGTCTCCAGATCCTTTGCTGTAATATTACTTAGTAAATAATTTTGAAATGCTAATTTATTATGTAATGAAGTTTAGTTTGAGAAAGTCCTAAATGAAGATTTCAACTCTTGAAATCAAACCCTCTTAATCTCACAAGGAAGATAATGGTTCCCCTTTATAAAGGCACATGAGGGTTACCTGGGGTGTTAGACATGCAGATCACCAAGAATTGCCCCTGGGGTTCCTATTCAGTACCTTTAGGATGGGTCTCAGTCATCTGCATTTTGAGAATGCTGAATTCATCATCAAGTTAAAGGCATGTCATAGAGATGCCTTCATAGGCTAGAAGTATATCATAGATTTATATTGACTTTGAACATGGCAGAGCCGTTGTTTTCTGTTTTCATGACTCTAGCCAAGTTTGATTTGTGGACTTTGGTGGACAGTTGTAAAATGGAAAAATGAGAAACATTCTTGTTATCTATGTGTGCACTATCTTTCCAAATAGCCATCTGTGATTATTTTTTTAAGGTGCTTATTAATAAGCACTATCAACTATCATGCCTCATAGTCTACTAGTTCCAAATAACTGAAATATGGGGCTTCATTTTATCAAATAATCCATACTGTGTCAGTACAGTATAGTTTTACTTTATTAGGAAAATAATATTGGGGGTTAAAAGTAATTCGAATATTCGTTTAATTTAAATGGCATCTAGGTGTATAAACCAGTTTCAGTTTACAAGAGACTTTTTTCAGAAAATAAATCAGTATCAAAAATCTCAGTCATAATGATGTGACTAATAATTTATACTATCTTGCATTATAATAGGTTACTATTGTTTCATGTAAATGTTAATAACAGTTGTATATCGGTCTATACGGCCATTTGATTTAAATAGATCTGACTTTTTTTAACTATTTTAATAACTATAACTCCACATGAAATTTTTTCCTATTTAAGTTGGTTTTAAAATTTCATAGTTGTTTCATTTATAATAATACAGCAAATAGTCTGCATATGTATTATATTTTAAAATAAAACTCATCTCAAGCGGTTTCGTTTCAAGACTGTGCTGAATATATTTTTGTTGCTTGTTCCAAAAACTTAAACTTATTGACAGTACTCTGGGATATATTAGGAATCATGGATCATAATTACCAGTGATTGTAGAAACATATACAAATACTGATTTCTTTTAGTCCCAGGTAAATTATGGTTTCATTCCTTGCTGCTCCTATGGTAAGAATATATTTTGGTATTTCTTTTTTTTTTGGCAGGGGTGGATGGGGTTGTTTGAACCACACCTGGTGGTACTCAGATGTTTGTTCTGGCTCTGCACTCAGCAATCACTTCTGGCAGTATTCCAGGGACCATATGGGATGTAGAGGATTGAACCTAAGTTGACTGTTGTGCGAGACAGGTGCCTTACCTGCTGTACTTTCTCCAGCCCAAATTTTTTTTACTGTTTCTAATAATAATTTGCCACACCGTTTTTCTCTGTCCCCTAGCTTTCAGGGGTGAGTAAGATGGTTTTGAATGGACTAGTACTTGCTTACACTGTGAAATCTGATATATCTTACTGCCTAACCCTAAGCTGGTTTGACTTCTGTAAACCTCTGGTAAATTTGGGAGTTGTTGTTGTGTGTGTGTGTGTGTGTGTGTGTGTGTGTGTGTGTGTGTGTGTGTTTTCCTCCTGAAAAGTAGATATTTAAAAGGATTTTACTATTTGTTTTTGTTTTTGTTTTTTTTGGTTTTTGGGTCACACCCGGCAGTGCTCAGGGGTTACTCCTGGCTCCATGCTCAGAAATTGCTCCTGGCAGGCACAGGGGACCATATGGGGCACCAGGATTCGAACTGATGACCTTTTGCATGAAAGGCAAACGCCTTACCTCCATGCTATCTCCCGGGCCCCAGGATTTTACTATTTAAAAGATTTTTGTTTTAAAAAAATCACTTATGGTAAATAATATGGATTTATTGTTATTTGAATTTGGGAGTTAGCTCACTTTACCTTTACATTATTTTCATATCTGCTGCTTGATTTTTTTACATTGGTACAATAATTTTTTTAAATAGTTTTCTTGCTGTTATGCACTAAACCTTTTGGTAGTTCCTCAATTTTTTTCCTTTATGCAGCTGGATTTCCAACTCTTTATCTATTTATATCTATCTATCTATCTATCTATCTATCTATCATCTGTCAATTCAGTATTTTATGTAGCTTGATTTAGAAATGAGGGCATTTGGTCAGAAGTACTAACAGTTTTTTTGTAGATAAAGAGGACAAAACAAAACCCAAGATTGGCAATTGTCCCATGGCTGGGCAATGCTATTAGGAGCTGAATCTGCCTAATTGTTTGGCATTTTGCTCTCCTATTTCACAGAATCCTTTTAGAATGGAGGTTCTTAATTGTTGACTTTTCTGTTGACCTTTCCCTAAGGAGGGTCATTGCTTCGCACACCTCCAGGGGTAGCACTGCTATCTCCACACTAGCACTCACGTTTCTATCAATCTCTTTTTTGTGAATTAAGTATGGTGTTCTTGTTTATTTATGACTTTTTCTGTCTTTTTTGTAATTATGTCTTATTTTTTCTAGTCATTGATTGTCAATTTTCTTAGCCTGTTTGTCTTATCTTAGAGTATAGTTATAAGCTTCCCCCAAAGGCCTTCTAAATAAATACTGCTCTACCTTTCTCTCTTAGTAATTAGAGATAAGATTAATAAGATAATTAGAGGCGTTGCAATGGGTTCTTAGGAATATATATAGCATTGTTTGTATTCAGCAAATGTTCAGTAATTGGGGGCACGTTGATTGAGGATTTCAGTGTTCTGTTACTTGTGTTAAGGTGAAGCAGTTAAAATTGAGGACTTTTTTATTGGATCACTTCTTGGGTGTTTTTACCTTCCATGTTGACACTGGTTGTGCCATACCCAGCTGTGCCATGCTCAAGTGTATTAATATCATGCTGATGCTCAGGTCCCCTAGTTAAGATTGAACCCCAATATCACCAGTAGAGTATGTGCTGTAGGGATCTTCCAAGTCCCAGTTCCTGTTGGAGGGTGATTGACTACAATTCAATGAATGTTGCTTAGAAAGTATAATATTCTACATATTTCATTTGTTTTGGAACTAGTCATCATAACAGCTACACTTTCATGTCTTCAAGTGACCAGTTTTGCTTTTCCTTTGACTTTTTTTTCTTTTTCTTTTTTCTTTTTTTGGTTTTTGAGTCACATCTGGTAGCACTCAGGGGTTACTCCTGGCTCTATGCTCAGAAATCGCTCCTGGTAGGCTCAGGGGACCATATGGGATGCCGGAATTCGAACCACCTACCTTCTGCCTGAAAGGCAAGCACCTTACCTCCATGCTGTCTCTCCAGCTCCCTTCCTTTGGCTCTTGTCATCTTATCTCTTAATCATTAGGATTGATGTTCTTAAGATATGCATGTTTGGTTCTGTAAGCTTTTAAACAGCAAGATATAATGTGATGGAATTTGAAACATATCTATGACTTAAAGTTTAAAATGACAGTATTTAGTGACTACTTAGCCAAGGAATACCATTAGGAATAAATAATTTTTTTAAGAATTAAAAATTCAGGGTCTAACATTTCTCATAAATTGCTAGTTAGTATAAACCTGTTTCCAGGATCACTGAAGGAATAATTTGTGTTCTATTGCTATTTATGATCTATTGCTGGGGTGTCTTCCTTGAAGACCGACCAACTCCACAAAAACGACCTAAATTTTTTTACTTTCTAGGGGTAGGGACAGTGGGTCATTGCAAAGGTCCAAGGTGTATCATTTCACAGTATGTTCCATAACTAAACATTGCCACACATAAGTCAAGAACTTCTGTTTATGTTATTTCTTTTTGTTTTGTTTTGTTTTGTTTGGGGCCAACCCGGCGGTGCTCAGGGGTTACTCCTGGCTGTCTGCTCAGAGATGGCACGGGGGACCATATGGGACACCGGGATTCGAACCAATCATCTTGGTCGGATGCTTGCAAGGCAAACGCCACTGTGCTATCTCTCCGGGCCATGTTTATGTTATTTCTGCTCTATACTTTCCTCACTCTGTCCCCCAAGTCTCAACTAGAGCAATCCCTGAGCACAACTAGGGATCAACTATATATTATAATCAAATATATAATCAATATATAATATATAATCAAAATAAATATAGAAAGCGAGGATGATGTGGCTGTCTCAGAGTTACATTAATATAACATAATTAAACAAAAGGTTTCCTATCTTCCATCTGGTTAGTTAGCTGAAGTTTAGAGAAATCATGCCTTGTGATAAATTCTTACCACAAGCATATTACAGTCCCATTCCTCAGGAGAAATTAAACTGGCACTTGATCTTTTTTAAGTTCCTTTCCCTCTGCTGTCTGGTGCAGCAGTAGATGGAATGCTCAGAATTCCTTGGGGTAAAAGCATCAGGTTTTACAAAAGCAACGTGGCCTTGCCTGAAAAAAAGGCAGTTGGAACAAGAATGTTAGATTTCATTTCTCCCTTTCTTCCTTCTCTACTTGGCAGATTCAGATGTCTCATTGCTTTACTATATAGAACAGTTTTCCTTCCCTTATCATCTATTCAGCACACATTGCAGGAAGCTCATAAAACCCTGTAAAATATTTCTTTCCCAGTAGTCTCTACTTTGGGAAGGAAATATTTTAGGTTTTATAAAACCTAAAAAACTTAGGTTTTATAGATATGTTATATATGTATATGTGTGTGTGTATGTAGTTAGCACTGCTCCAAATAGATCTTAGAGTTATTACCATGTTCAAGATGTTATTAATGTAACACAATAAGAATTTCTCCCTAAGAATCTGGTATATGATTTCTCCATTTTTCATCTGGACACAGGTATATTATTCTTAGTGTTAAGAGTTATTTAAAATACTAACTTGAAAGAGACTAATCAGTTAAGGTTAAGAAATATATTTCTACAAATGTGTCTTAAGAATCTGCCCTATTTTAAGATTCTGCAACCTTCATTTATTTTCCTTTGAGGACCTTGATATTTAACTGAATTTCTCCTTTTTTTTTTCTTTTAAAGAAGTACAATCTCAAAGGACATTAGCAACCATCTCTTAAGAGATGTTAGGTATAGAAGGGAAAAAAAAAAACAAAAAACTAATGTTCTTTTGCCAGATAGTCATTCTACAAACACTGCTTTCATTAAAGGGAATTTAAAATTATTAAAATAAAGTGAAAAATTTTTACTGTTCTAAGCAATTTATACATCTTAACTGGTTTCCATGGAATATGTGGGCAAGGTAGTATACTGGAAATGATGAGAGGGTTATTAATAGTTTCGAATAGAAATCCAACAATGCAGTCAATTTTATAACCTTGTAGCAGTACTGATTGTATATTGTTTGGGTAATGCAGGCTAGTTAAAAAATAAAGTCATAATTCTAACTTTGACATAGCTGTATTTTGACTTGTTCTGAGTCTTTTGTGTACCTAATAAATTGCTTGAGATAATATAGCGATAATTGTATCATAAACTATCATTTTCACATATCATTAATATCAATTTAGTGGGTATAATATCGTATCCCCTGACTTCTCATGGGCATATTGATTTTGAGTTTTACTGTTATGTTAAATAATTCTCCATTGAGTGTCTTCTTATATTTATGATATTTGCTTTTTAATTGCTGAGATAAAATTAAAAGATTGTGGTAGTTTATTCTCTTTTGATTAAACTTTTCTTTTAGTCTTTTTTTTTCTACAAGCCTGGAAAGCCACCCCTACCCCCGAAATTATTCCTGGCTGACTGAGGAAACCATAAGAAGTGCTGGGGATTGGGGCCCGGGAGATAGCATGGAGGTAAGGCATTTGCCTTTCATGCGAAAGGTCATCGGTTCGAATCCCGGTGCCCCATATGGTCCCCTGTGCCTGCCAGGAGCAATTTCTGAGTATGGAGCCAGGAGTAACCCCTGAGCACTGCCGGGGGTGACCCAAAAACCAAAAAAAAAAAAAAAAAAAGAAGTGCTGGGGATTGAACCCAGGTAGGGTCGGCCACCTGCAAGGCAAACATCCTCCCTGCTGTCTTTTCTTTGACTTCTGGGAAGGCATTTTTGGTTTTTTTTTGGGGGGGGGGGGCATACCCAACAGTGCTCAGGGGTCGCTCCTGGTTCTGCACTCTGAAATCGCTCCTGGCAGGCTCAGTGGACCATATGGGATGCTGGGGATTGAACCTGGGTCTCTCCCGGGTTGGCTGCATACAAGGAAAGCATCCTACCATTGTGCTATATCACTCCAGCCCTGGGAAGGCATTTTTACTTCTTTATTTTTGTTTTTGCCATGTACTCGATTATTTTTTTAAACTTTTTCTATTTACCCTTAGCACTTAAACATCATTTGAGAAAAATAACTGAGAAATATATCAGTTTGGAGAAACGTATCATTCATCTCTGGCATAGTGCCCTTATATCTACTAGGTTCTTTATGACTCTTTTTTGTCTGTTTGTTTTTGTTATTGTTTTGGGGCCACACCCAGCCACACTCAGGTATTTCTCCTGGTACTGTGCTCAGGATTCACTACTGGCAGGTTTGGAAGACCATATGGGATGCTAGGTATTGAATTGGTGTCAGCCCCCTGCAAGGCAAACATCCTACCTGTGCTATTACTCTTCATGAATGTTGAATAATCAAATCCTGTGTCAGGCTTTGAACTTGAGTCCACTGACATTTTACCCTGGTAAAGTGCTTATTTTTTTTTCTTTCTTCTGATACTGTAATATTCTTATGATCATTATCACAAGGCACTATTTCTTTTAACTGCAGCAAATTGACACTGAAAGATAGGAACTATTTTCTGGAACTATCTATAGAAATAAAGTTCTTTGTACATAAATCCTACATTATTCCCCCTTTTTAAGGGTAGGATAAACTTTTAGAAGTATAACAGAATACAAAGCAACCTGTAATAGTGGTTGCTGTTTTTATTTTAATAATGCCAATGAAGAGATTAGCAGATTTTCTAGATTTTTTTTACCAATTATTTTCCATTGAAACGAAATAGAAAAACTACAGATCTTTGACATTTACTTTTAATTTTTTCTTCTGTTTTCGTACTTTTGAGGCCACACCAGGCATTGTTCAGGGGTTACTGCTAGCTCTGAGCTCAGGAGTTATTCCCTTATGGTGCTTTGGGGAAACCATGTGGGATGCAGGAGACAACACCAGTGTTTAGCCATGTGCAGAGCCTGACATGTGACAGCCTTCAGCTGTCAGACCCTGCCCACTGAATTCTCTCTCCAGCCCTCATGCCCAGATTGTAAGTACATGTAGAGTTAATCTCAGAAGAGTGAAGATTGTGATTGTATTGAAACAAGTCTCACAGAGATGTGTTTTATTTTATTTTATTTTATTATCTTTAGGCTTGAAACGGAAAATTTAAGTTTTTGAGTAAAATGTTCCTTCAGAAATGTCAGTGGTGATTGCAGCAGGTCGTCAGATTGTCATGTGCTAAGAGATAGCGTCAAGCTACCTTCTTTTCTCCATGTGCAGTATTAGGGACCTCTTGGAGTCCCAAAGAACCCATCTTAAATGTGTGCTTACTGCCAATTGTCACCTCCTGTCCAGAATGGGACTGTGTTTGCGGTTAATCTTGTGTAATGAAGGACAACAGTGTTGTGGCCCTTGTGGCCCAGCTGTCAGACCTTCAACTTCATTAGTTTTGCCACCTTTGTGTCCTATTCTTAGAATTAGTGATCTCCAGCTCACAGTTCTCTTCCCTCCCTCCCTCCCTTCCTCCCTCCCTCCCTCCCTCACTTCCCTTCCTTCCTCCCTCCCTCCCCTTCCTTCCTTCCTTCCTTCCTTCCTTCCTTCCTTCCTTCCTTCCTTCCTTCCTTCCTTCCTTCCTTCCTTCCTTCCTTCCTTCCTTCCTTCCTTCCTTCCTACCTCCCT
>PVKC010033012.1:0-14091 GCA_004027635.1 Crocidura indochinensis
GTGTTTCTTTCTCTCCACTTCCCCGCCAGCACTACTAGAATAAGTCTTTGTGATGTGTGCCAATCTCTGTGGCATGAGATGGTACCTCATAGTTGTTTTGATTTGCATCTCTCTGATGATTAGTGATGAGGAGCATTTTTTCATGTGCCTTTTTGCCATTTGTATTTCTTCTTTATCAAAGTGTCTGTTCACTTCTTCCCTCTATTTTTGATGGGATTAGATATTTTTTCCTGTAAAGTTCTGTCAGTCCCTTGTATATTTTTGATGTTAGCCCCTTGTCTCATGGGTATTGGGTGAATAGTTTCTCCCAGTCAGTGGGTAGTTCTTGTATTCTGGGCACTATTTCATTTGAGAGGCAGAAGCTTTATAAGCTTAATATATTCCCATCTGTTTATCTCTGCTTCCACTTGAGAAATATGGGCTAAAACTAAAAGACTGCTAACTGATTGGGAAAATTTTCGCACTCAATAAGTCAGATAAAGACTTGTTATCCAGGATACACAAAGTATGCACAAAAGTTAGCTCCAAAAACCCCAAAAATTTAAAAATTGGGAAAAGGAATTAACAGATACCTTCTTGAGGAAGGCCAACAGGTGGAACATGTTCATACTCACTTATCATTAGGGAAATCCAAATCAAGACAACAATTAGTTACCATTTTACACCAGTGAGTATGACACACATCTAAAATAATGTAACAATATCTATTGGTGGGGATGTGGTAAGAAAGATGGTAGGAATGCTGCCTGGTCCAACCTCTGTGGAAAACAGTTAAGAGGTTTCTCAATAAACACAAAATTGGGCTGCCATATGACCCAGCAATTCAACTCTTGTATATCTATACCCAGGATAGAAATACATTCATCCAAATGTATGTATGGACACCACTATTCATTGCAGCACTTCGTACAATAGCTAAGACTTGAAGTCAACCTAGATTTCCACCAACGGATAAGAGTGGATCATGAAGATGGAATACTACATAGCAGTAAGAAATGATGCAACCGTGCAATTTGCAACAACATGGATGGAATTAGAAAATATTATGTTAAATGATGTAAGCCAGAAGGCGGGTAAATACAGAATTGTATAGCTTATATGTGGTATTTAGAATAACTGCATGAAGAAACACAATGATCTAAATGGTAGTTACTCGAAACATCATAGCTGTCAGGATATTGTGAAGAATAGGAAACAAATGCAGTGGAAGATGAAAAGCACAAAGCCATTATTCTTTTTTCTTTACTACTAAAAACCTGCAACAATGGAATAAGCTGTTTAGATTGAACAGGTGTCCAATCAACCTCTCACTATAGAGGCCTATAATAATGTTATAATGTTTTTTATCCACATAAACTGGTGCATAATAAGATTGAAAACCAGAGATTCTCTCTGTAGTGCTCACAATCAGCATGTTTTAGTGCCTTAATTTTATTATGTATAAAATAACTTCAACTTCTTTGTCCATAGGGTTTCTTGGAGATATAGGTTACAGTACTCATTATGTCAAGTTTTTTAATAAAATACTCCAATTTATCCATTTCATTTGATTACATCTGCTGCTGTTATTTAATGCTTATGTCCATAGAGACTACCAAAATAGGCAACTGCACTACATAGACTTTTGTTACAGGTCTCATTCATTGAAGATGTCTCTGCAAGCTACTATTTTTTATTTTTCTCTGCAAGCTACTATTTTTTCTTTTTTTCCAATTCAAACTACCTTACCATTATATCTTCATTTCCACGCTGTCAGTTTCTTTCAGCAAAGGAACCTCAATACACAAGACACAGTAGACGATACCTTTATACTGCATACTACTATATTGCTTAGTTCTCTAGACATGAAAATTATGTTTATCCAAAAATGCTCCATGCACAAAATAACCATGAAAGCTTTATTTAGCAATGTTTACCCCTACCATCGATGAAGTGCCTAGAAATTGGATTACCTTTCCCTGCTGATGTGCCGGCCCCTTTTTGTTTTTAAACACTATAATCTATCCCTATACAACCTATCCCAACTACAACCTATAAATAGATCTCTAATGTCTGTCTATAAGTGATGGGATTGGGTAGGTGGTGAACTCCTCTATGTTTATCTAATATGTATTGTACATAATCATTGCCTATATTGTATATATTCCCTATTATATACATATTACCCCCTACCCCATTTATCACCTTATAAAATCCATTCTACCCCGCACCCTCTCAACCCTGGTCCATTATCTCTCCCTATTTAAGACTCTTTACCATCAGCTCTTTACGCTTCAGGAACTGGGACCTACCACCTGCTCCAGCAAGAGGCCACCTGGCTCCCAAAGTAAAAGGGCACCCTCCCAGCCCCCCATCTCTTGCCCTGGCAAGAAGCTGCAGCCATTGATGCTGCTGACTCATTCTATGCTGTCCTTTTTCTCCCACTTCTCCTCAATGTGGACTGTAGCTTGCTATTGGATCCAACTCCAGTGGGACCCCCAGCTGGAGGACACTACCTGATCCCTGACTGCTGCACACCATTTCTCAGACTCCACAGAACACACAGTGTGGGAGAATAATGTGCCCTGGATTTCATCCCCCCTGCAAACTTAATGGTGGTATCTATACTTTCTTTGTATGTTTTTGTAGATGCATTTCCTTAATAGTTATAACTCTTAGTGATTATTTCCATATGTAGAGATAACCTGTCCACCATCCATTTTCCTTTTTCTTTTCTTTTCTTTCTTTCTTTCTTTTCTTTCTTTCTTTCTTTCTTTCTTTCTTTCTTTCTTTCTTTCTTTCTTTCTTTCTTTCTTTCTTCTTTCTTTCTTTCTTTCTTTTCCTTCCTTCCTTTCTTTCTTTCTTTCTCTCTCTCTCTCTCTCTCTCTTTCTTTCTTTCTTTCTTTCTTTCTTTCTTTTTTGGACTTTTTGGTTCTACTTAGTAAGAAATTATAGTAGAAAAGCCTTCCTTGGGATGAGACTTCAGTTCAAAACCAAGACACAGCAACTGTAGAGTATATTATTTTTACCCACGAATTCACCAATAATATGATATGCCATCTTTTTTTGCATAGACACAGTAAAACAGGGAATTGTTTTATTATTAATTAATTTATTATTAATTTATTATTAATGCTGTATTATCTAATGGGATAAGAACCCATACATTTTATAATGCAGGGGTGCCTTCCACCCTGAACATTTGTCATGGGGACTTGACCTTTACTTCAATTGATTGGACTTCAAGTTTCTTTTTTTTAATTATACAAAATGTTTTAATATACAAAATAAATATAGCATGTCATATCAACAAAATAAAAGAAAAAACCACGATCATTGATAAAGAGAAATATTTTGACAAGACTTAACATCTATGCATGCTAAAGCCCCCTTCAAATTAGGGATAGTAGGAAAATACATTTCATGAAACCTCCTATCCCAACTGTTGAACTGACACAGTTCCCTGCATCAGGACCAGGACTCAAAATCCCTCTGAGGAGGCCTTAATACTGCACTGGCACAAAATTGCTCCAGGGTATGTTCATATGACCTATGTTTATGAGGAAACAACAACTTGATCTAAGGACAGTTTGTCCTACACAAGCTAGTGGTGAAATGGATTCAGAAGATACTCTATCCTAGGATCAGTGCAAAAAAGAAGATCTCTCCTTCAGAAGACAGACTATAACAATCGCCACTGAGCAAAACTCTTCCTGGGACCAAAAAGATAGACTTTATCCTAGGCCTAGCCCTAAGATATGTGCAAAAGCCAAGATCTCTAGTTACATAACTTTGACAACTGTGACCAAGCAGAATTTTTACTGGGACCATAAAGAAAGATCTTAGGATTTGACAACTAACATGTCCAGAGCCTATAGTTGGACTTACGACAGTATGCTTCAAGTTTAGAGACACACTGTACCTCTTAGGCCAAGATAATTTCCTTTCTAATGCCCCCAATGTTTATTGTGCCTATGGAAAACAAAATTAAAAAGCCACATCTGCCTCCCCCCCTTTTTTTCTTCTTTATTTATAGCTTCTAGATAGGGGCTCTGGCCATTTTTTTTATAGAAACATAGAACATGAGTATCTTGTTCTACCTCATATTTCTATGTCCTCCTACAAATTGAGAAAAGGGAAAAAATAAAGTAATGGAACCTAGGGGCCAAGCAGTCTCAGGAGCATTGAGTAGAAATTTAAAATGCTCAGATCTAAATACCCAAACCAAAATTAATGACAATACAATCAAGAGGCCCAAACTATAACAAGCTATACACAAAAGGGACCAGTATACTAGCAGATCAGGGAACTAAGAGGTGAGGTATGGAATGCATGCCAGGAACTATGGTGGAGGGAGTTCAACACTGGTGGTGGGAATGATCCAACTCACTTTCATTATGTGCCTGAAATACAACTCTGAACGACTTGTAATTCACACTGGTTTCAAAAAATATTGAAAAACATATTTTGTTTTAGATTCACTTTCTCTTGCACTGCTTACACTGGAGATAACCAGTTATCAAGATTCCAGGTAGGCCAGTTAAGAGGCCTCTCTGGAGAATGGCTGAGGTCTAACAATATCTACATGAGTAAGTTTGTATATAGATTCTCATCTTTACATCATTTATAACTATCTGTAAGAGATCCCAGTTAGAAGCCATAAGTTGTTACTAGAACTTCATAAAGACACTAATCCAGAGACAATTGGCTACCTCCACTCAGAGAAACTGATCAAGAGAAACTGAGATGATAAATTTCAGTGCTGTTAGTTGCTATATTTTGAAGTCATTTGTTAAATAACAATAACAGATAAGTAGTGCAGCTGGATTCTTTTAAAGCATAAAAATAACTTTGGAATTTAGTTTCTTAAGATGAACAAGATATTTTGTTTATGCATTGCTTTGTTTTCCTTTAAAAAGCTTACATATTTCTAAAGGCTAATTTTAAATATATTTGAGGTTATTTGGGGGGCTATTGGCTCATACCCCATATGACTCAGAGCTTACTCTCAGCTCAGCGGTCCTTTCAGAATGTGCTCAGGGAGCATTTGCAGTGTTCAGGATTAAACTGGAGTTGGCTGCATGTAAGGCAAATGCCTTAGTCCCTGGATTATCTCTCTCACAGGGGACACTTCTGAGTCTACATCAAGGTTTTCAGTATATAGAAGACTTACAAATAAAATTTTAAATAATGGGGGCCGGAGTGGTGGCACAAGCCGTAAGGCGTCTGACTTACACATGCTAGCCTAGGATAGACTGCGGTTCGATCCCCCAGTGTCCCATATGTTCCCCCAAGCCAGGAGCGATTTCTGAGCACATAGCCAGGAGTAACCCCTGAGTGTCACCAGGAGTGACTGAAAAAATTTTACATAATGTCAGGTTTTATTGGGGTTTTTGTTGTTGTTGTTGTCATTGGGATCACACTCATCAGTGATCAGAAGTTGTTTTCTGACTCTGCGCTCAGGAAGTACTCCTGTTGGTGCCCTGGGGATAGGCCATATGTGATGATGGGGATTGAATGTCTTCCATGTGCAAAGCAAACATTTTGCTCACTGTACTATCACATCTGCCCCTAAATATGAACAGTTTAAGGAAGGGAAAACTAACTTTAATTCCTTAGTGGAAATGCAAGTATTACAGAAAAATGTTAAACTAATTTAATTGAAAAAAAGTATTTGTCTCCAAGGAAATATGTAATAATTTGATTGTAAAGTAAGCATAAGAATTGGATTTTATAAAAACATAGATACCAAGATTTGCCTATCATGCTTTTATTTTTATTATTTTGAGTAAATGTTATCTGTGTATATATCATATATGCATGTATAATATACAAATCCATAATATATAAGAAAGAAAAAGAAGAAAGCTAAAATATGAGTGGTTCTAATTAAATGATAAACATAATTAGAAAGATATTGTATTTATTCTTGCTTCATTTGAAACAAAGTGAGAAATACAGCTGAGTCCAGTGAGCTTGAAGTTTAGACTGTTTTTTCAAATTCAAATAATTTCTATAGTTTAAGCAGCTTTCTCATTACTAAAATAACACAGGAAATGGAGGAAAAATTGTAACTGAGGAACAATAACCATTATCATTTGTGAAAAACCATCCATCTTCCTTTCTTTTTAATCTGTATTCTTTGTCTTACTCCCTCCCACTTTCACTTTCACCCTCCTTAAGAGAATAAAAGGTAGCTATGAAATCAAAGAAATGTTCGTTTCCGGAGTCCTGTTCTTTTAGAGAGCCAGGCAGACTTTGGACACTTAGTGATCTGGATTCTGTTGTAAACAAACATCATTATCTTGAGGAAGTCTCTCTTATTTTTTTTAGATGTGAATTTATAAACTGGTACACATCATCACTAGAGTGGTAAAAACATAGCCTCATAGCCTGAGTCATTTTTTCCTTTAAAAGGGAGAAAAACAAGAGGCCACATATGGAATCTTATACCTAAGTTTCACCATAAGTTATGATCAACCCAACCCACTAACAGCTTTAACCTCTACCCAAAAGTTGATTCTAAACTAATCAATCTGGAGTTTCCTGATCAGCACCTGTAACAAAATCTGCATAATTAAACATCCCTCATTTATCCCTAATGAATGGGGTTGGCTTTTCCTTAAATAATCATTCTTTTGTCAATATCCTTGTGCCACCTGCTCCTTTTAAAGGGGTCTCTCCCAATCGAGCTGGGGCGGCAGGTAGTGTTGGGAACTCTTGCTTGGCCCAGTACTGTGGGCCAGAAGGTTCGGTATGTTCATGTATAATGCACTTCTGCTCTGAACAGGTGATGCTCAAGCTTGGTGGTGCTGGAGGCCAATAAAGTCCTACCTAGAAGTGTCGAGGATCCAATTCAGAGCCTGGAATATGCCAGGCATTTGCTTTTTCCCTTTAGACTAGCTTTTACATTCATTTATTTTTTTTTAATATTTAGGGCATACCTGTTGGTGCTCAGAAGTTGCTCCAGGCTCTGCATTCAGAAATAACTTCTGGAAGGCTCAAGGAGGTCAAAAGGGATACCAGGGATTGAATCCAGGTCAGCCACATACAAGACAAGCAACTCCTCCTCTGCACTATCTGCCTGGCCCTGCAGTTTTGTTTATTTTGTAAAGTCTCTGATTGTGACAGTAGAAAATATCTTGATTAAGCATAACATAAATTACCGGTATAGTTTAAGGATTCTTGAAAAATAAGCTTCTTGGACAAAATCTCTTCACAAAATTATTCTATCATGAGATAACGTGCTAAAGAGTTTGCCTACAAAATTGGAAATAATTATAATGTGAGAATTATCTCTAAATTTCAGATAAAAGTAGGAAAAGGAACAAGTTAACATTAATTGAAAAAATATGAGTTTTTAAGTTTAATATTTTACTCCTCTTTGTATGAGTTTTTCTCATTTAATAATCCCAATCAAAACTATTCATTTCAGATAACTGCTTATATCATATACATATATGACTAAAATACATCTATCAATCACTTTTAAGCACTTCGGTTATGTATTTTTGGACTAAAGTACTTGGCATGTTTTGCAAGCATATTTTTAGAACTATCCGGAAGCAAGATAAAAAGTATAAAGGGGCTGGAGAGATAGCACAGCGGTAAGGGCATTTGCCTTGCAAGCGGCCAACACAGGACGATACCAGCATCCCATATGGTCCCCCTAACCTGCCAGGGGCAATTTCTAAGCACAGAGCCAGGAGTGACCCCTGAACGCTGCTAGGTGTGACCCCAAAAAACAAACAAGCAAAAAGTTATAGAGCACAGATCTCACAAGTGCAAGGCTTTCAGTTTGATCTCTGGTATCATATGCACCTCCCCTTTCTGGTACTCTGAACTCCACACGATTGGATGGAGTTATTAGATATATTATTGATGGTCCCCAGAACTAACTAGTGTGCTCAGCATCACATGACTGGGCCTGAGCCCTGAAACATCTAGACTGAATTAGGCCCTACATTGGACCTCAGAACTGCTGAGGTTTGAAAAAAATAGTAATGTATGATATTTTTATAAAATAAATTTAAGCTGATACACTGGGGAGATAGGCCTAAGGTGTGGAGCACAAACTCTGCATGGAGAAAATCTGAGTTCTATCCCAGCACCACATAGTCCCCTGTGCACTACTGGGAATGGCCCAAGTCTCTCTGCTCACCAAATGTATGTTAGCTCATTTCTATTACATTGCATTCATTTGTCCATTTTTCTTAAAATAAGAATATCTGGGGTTGGAGAGACAGTATAGAAGGCAGAATACATGCCTTGCATATAGCTGTCTCAGGTTCAATCCCCCATGCCATTTATGGACTTCTGAGACCTGCCAAGATTGATCCCTGAGAACTGGTATATGTGGCCCCCAAAACAAAAAAAAATATGATAAATATATGTCTATCATAACAATTATAGAAAATTAGAAAAATCAGTGTATAATAGGCTAAATTTTAATTTTAAATATTATATAGATTTGCTAATAGTAACAATAATGTATTAGAAAAATATTGATTTTCATAGGAATTATTTTTTTTAATTCCGTAAAAGAATGATTGGTTTGTTGAAATTCTAAAACTTGTTACAGTCTTGAAGATGATTGATGGATTAGGTGAAGAGGAAGGTAAGAACATCCCTGATTCTGCTATTCCGAAAGAAACCTCAGCATCTCTTTGTGCTTCCATTCCTATGTGAGTGCTGATATTTTTATTTTATTTATTTTGTTTTGGAACCACATCTGGTTATGCTCAGGCTTACTCTAGGCTCTACTCTTAGGGATCACTTCTGGCTCAGGTTTCATATGTTAACCCAAGGATCAAACTCTGTTGATCATGTGCAGGAAAAGCACCTTACCTGATGGATTTCTCAGGCTTCAATGTCAGAATATTTAGGATAGCTACAATTTTAGAAATACTGAATCAATGGGCCGGAGAGATAGCACAGCTGCGGTTGCCTTGCAAGCAGCCGATCCAGGACCTAAGGTGGTTGGTTTGAATCCCATCATCCCATATGGTCCCCCCTGCCTGCCAGGAGCTATTTCTGAGCAGATAGCCAGGAGTAACCCCTGAGCACCACCGGGTGTGGTCCAAACGCCCCCCCCAAAAAAAGAAAGAAATACTGAATCATAAAAATAATTCTTTAATTAAATCAATTTCTTTAATTAAAATATTTCCTGACAAACACTATTTAATATCTTCTCACCCTTTTTAATATCTTCTCACCCTTTTTTAAATTAAATTACTTTATGTACCATATGGAGATCAAATTGGAGATTAAACTCAGGGAAGCTGCATGCAAGGCAGCTATATTTCATCAAACCTCTTCATTTATTCTTAACAAAAACCTGGAATTTTTGCACCCAAGACTGAATGAGAGCAAGACACAATATTCTCCTTTGGAAAAAAATCAACTTTTGGATAATAAGATTCAAGACATTATTTCTGTAACTTTTCCAGAAAGTTTTTTGTTTGGCATACATTTATGTTCTCAGTGGAGGTATTTTATCCGTATGTATTACTTTCTAATTTGGTGTACATTTACATTTTGTTGTTGTTGTTGTTGTTGTTGTTCATTCCTAGTGGCATTTGGGACATATTACTGGCTTGTTTCTTATTACTTATTACTGGCTCAAGAATCACTTCTAGGGGCTGGAGCGGTGGTGCAAGTGGTAAGGAGTATGCCTTGCTCGCATTAGCCTAGGACAGACTGTGGTTAGATCTATGGTCCCCTGGCCAGGATCTATTTCTGAGTACATAGCCAGGAGTAACCTGAGCATCACCGGGTGTGACCCTAAAACAACAACAACAACAAATGAATCACTTCTAGCAGTAGTGGGGGAACCATTTGAGTGCTAAGGATTAAGCAGGGAGAGGGATCATCCTTCAATGCTCAAGGATTACTATTTATTAATGCTTTGGAGTATTTCCTGGTGGCCACTGTGAGGTCTGAAGATCAGCTTGAGACTTGAGACTCCCACATGCAAAACTTTGATATAACCAGCTCTTTGGTCTTGTTCAATATTTTTTACCTATGCCAATCAATTGTCCCAGAAAATTTCCATAAAAACTACCATCTCGTTTTTGCCTTTTCTTTTTGGATTTTGGGTTCCTCTTGACAGAGTTCAAGGCCTGCTTCTGTTTTAATACCTGGGGGGGGTCACTACTTGCAAGGTAGCCCTGAAATGCTGGGGTCAAAATTGTGTGACCGAGCTCATTGACCTGTATCTGGGGCCTGAAAACTATTATAACATCATTACAATTGCATTAGCATCTTTGTTGAAAATCAATTGATTATAAGTGTAAAACATTGTATATGGATTCTTAACTTTATTCAATTGAATTGTATGCCAATCCTTGCATCAATACCAAATTGCCTTGATCACCATGACTTTATATTTTATTTTTATATAAATCTTTATTTAAGCACCATGATTACAAGCATGTTTGTAGTTGGGTTTCAGTCATAAATAGAATATCCCCTTTCACCAGTGCAACATTCCCACTTTGGTGGTGGGAATTTTATCTAAATTTTAATAGAAACATTGTTTCTGTTCTGAATTCTCAATTTTGGTCACATCAAACTGAGGAAATTATATCTGTATTGGTTAGTCTCATATCTTAAGCCTTTTTCTATTTGATAAGATGTAGAGATGCTGTGTATTAAATTATTAAATTACATCATATTATATATAATGTAAATATATAATATATAAATATGTAATATATTAAATATTAAATTATATTTAACTAAAATTCTTTAAATATTTTCTAATTTCAGATATGTTCCTTACATTTTTCCCATTGGTAATAATAGCGTATAAAATATAGCATGGCTAGCCCACTAATTCCTTCTTTAATCTTTAAAATTAATTCATATAGATGTGATTTCCCAAATCTGAAAAAGAGAAAAAGGCAGAAAAAGAAATTTTAGTGTCTAAAACACCTCACCAAAAGCCAAAATTAACTGGAGTGAATGATGCAAAAAGTATTAGTTATTTTAAGTTTTTTTTTGTTTGTGCTTTTTTAAATTTAGTCATCTGTGAAATTACAAAGTACTTTGTTATTGAAGTTGATGCGTACAATGCTTTCACACTTGTCCCAGAAGTGCTGGGGGCTACTCCAGACTCTATGATAGTTTCCAGTGATAGGAGTTGTCACTCGTGGTAGGACTTGAGGGCATTGCTGCACCTCTGCATAGGAAGAATTTGATTGGGTCACTGAGTTATCTTTCAAGTCACTGTTATAATAAGTTTATACTAAAATTTTGAAAAAGTTTTAAAACTTAGATTTACTTTTCCTATCCTTTTCCGCATGACAGATAGACAACTTGAACTGTGGGATGCTAAGATTAAATGTATTTCTAAGACTGCCACTCTTCTTCTATGTGACTTCACAATCACACAAAATAGCCCAGAAGAAGTAGTGGAGTAGTTAAAGTATAACAGTTCGGAAAGCAATCAATAGTTTTAGCACTTCAACTATCATTTTTCAGGCTAAATTGTATTATAATGCTTCCAAAAGTGGTTGTCACCGTAATCGGTAATCTTTGTAATTTACCTTTGGAGAATCACAGAACTTTTATTCATACTGTTCCTCTGGTTGGATTTATTGTTCCTATAGCACTGAGAGAATGCAAGGAATTTGAGGCTAACTGCTATGATTTTATATTCTTGGTGGTTCCAAGTGAGACTAAAGGAAATTATCTTCTGCCATGTAGAGTGTGTTTTCTGAAAAAGGATAGGATGGCCCTTATATTCACACAGCTGCAAGCTATTAAAATCAAACCGAATGCAATCAAAATAAATTCTGACATCAGAATGTAAAAAGCCCTTTAAGTTCTTTCTTGGCTGTGCCTACTTGTACACAACTATTGGGAAAAAACTGTGAGGTAAATTACTCAAACCAATGGTTAGTTTAAGACTATTTGTGAGTAATTGCACCTTAATGATTCAATTGACTTGCCTATGCTTGCCTAAACTGATAATAATGAATGGAAGACAGAGGATTCAAATTGGGTAGATGCTATTGTATAAATGAATCTTTATTTTCTTCCTCCATCTATCTTTAATAGATTCATATTCTTGTGGTCAGAGATATAACATAAGGATTAAGAAACTTTTCTTGAATTAGGTTTACCCAGTTTAACTTCCATTACTGAATATTTGTCTCCCAAGCACAGTAAGGAATGATCCCTGAACTGAGAGCCAAAAGTAAATCCTAAGCACTGCTGGATGTGACCCAGAAACCAAAAAAGACAATAAAATAAAATTTTGCTTGCTATTGCTTTATTTGGCAAAATATTTATGTTTAAATTTAATTATTTCCAGTGAAGTTTTTTTTAATTTTTGGATCACCTACAGTTGTGCTCTTGACTGTGCTCAGAAATCACTCCTAGCACAGATCAGAGTATAATATGTGGTACAATTGTACAAACCTGAATCAGCTGTGTAGAGCAAGTTAATTATCCTCTATCTCTCAGGCTCTCACTAGGAGTTTAAAACAAACCTTTTTAAGTGCCATACCAATATGTGATGCCCCAGTATGTTATATCAGGCAAAATGTTCCTATAAAATATATACAATGTGTTATTTCCAGATAAAAAAATATATAAGCATTATTATTCAGGTAGTTGAATAATTTGGTGACATGTGGCATATCTATTTACAATTAAAATGACTTAGAAAAGTATACTCAGCCCTGATATTGTTAAAGTAAAGATGAAGGTGAAAGAAAATAAAAGGGTACAAAGTAACCTAGTTAAAGATAATTGGTCATCATTTATTATGTTTTATTTGGGGACAATGCCCAGCTATTCTCTGGGCTTACTTCTGTCTCTGTGTTCAGGGATCACTCTTGGAGGGATTTGGGATATAGTTTGTGGTGCCAGGGATGGAACTAGGCTTGACTGATTGCAAACCAAATGCCCCACCAGGTATATTATTTTTCCATTTAATTTTTTTAATTTAATATTTTTAAAATTTGTCCTCAGGGATTACTCCTGGTGATTCTCCAGGGTTCACAAGCCATGTTGTGGTTTGAAATAGGGTTGGCTGCATGCAACACACATGAATTAATTCTTAACAGTCGGTCTGGCCCCTTTATTCATACTTTTAATTGGCAATTTTATATCTTGCCAACATGAGGGTTAGCCAGTTAGATAATAGAAATGGCCCAGGGGTGGAAATAAATACACTTAAAATAGTGTTCAGGACAGGTAACTTCCCCCTTTGACCCCTTCTCTTTGCCCAGACAGCAGGAAAGCAGCAGTTCTCACATAGCCCAAGAAGTACGAAAAGCCTAAGGGTCAAAGAGAAAGAGAGGTGGGCCTCAGAACCCATGTAATAATTACAGAGCATCAGGGGCAGATCAGTAGGACAGCAAATAGACATTATGGGACAAAACCAGAAAGAGGCTAGAGTCAATCGAGGACAACATACAAAGAACCAGCTGTTAAATATTTACTATAACTTCATAAGCATCTGGAATTTTTCCTGATAATTTTCAAGGACCCATATGGTAGCCAAATGAATCACATTCTAACATGGAAAGCAAAAAATATCTACTTCTATTAAGTGCTAGGTTAGAATACAAAGTTTGGTTTAGGGATTAACTATACAACTAGTCTTGCTGTGAAAAAAGAATGATTAGTCCTATGAGCAACCTATTCCAGGAACCAGACCCCAGAGGCAAATACCAGGAATTAAACCTACAAGGCTTAACAACAGCTGACCGGAGGCTGACAGGCAGCAGAACGACTCCACATCCTGGGTCAGCGCTACTGGCAGATAGCCTGATGACTCCCTCCACACACACACAGTGGTTATGGGGCTGAAGCCCTCCAGGCTGTCTACCTGATGTTACATTGGAACAGCCACCTACCCTAGTCCCAGCTTGGTACTAGGGACTACTGGTTTTGAAGATCAACTGTCCAGAGGCAGGAATTTCCCCAGACTGAGTCCTGGTATCCTGCTTGTGTGACAAGATAAAACTACCATAAAAAGGGGGATGAAAGGGTGGTACAATCTAAGATTTGGAATTAACTTTAACTCAAATGTTGATGTTAGAATTTAGTATGTTTTTACTTAGGAATAATATTAGAGATAACATTGCTTTGGCTTTT